>JAQZBX010007000.1:0-51653 GCA_029593785.1 Cabassous unicinctus
TTTTTTTTTTTTTTTTTTTTTTTTTTTGTAGTATCTTTATCTGGTTTTGGTATTAGGGTAATAGTGGCTTCATAGAATGAGTTTGGTAGTGTTCCATCCTGTTCAATTTTTTGGAAGAGCTTGAGCAAGATTGGTATTAGATCATCATTGAATGATTGGTAAAATTCACCTGTGAAGCCATCTGGTCCCAGACTTTTCATCTTTGGGACGTTTTTGATGACTGATCATTAGTTGGACTCTCTCTTTTTATCAGCAATTTCAATATCTATGGGAAAGGCAAGTTAAATGTTTATTTTTCTCTTTTTTTAATCAATTATTAAAATAAGGAATTAATGCTCTATCAACTTTCAAAGGTCATCAATGAATTTTTTTAGTATCTTTATAAAACACAATGATTTTAAATATATATATGATGCATTTGAATTCATTTAAATCATTATTCTTTATAATTCTGGAATTGTTGCTTCTTTGACTAGTGGGAATCTCTGTAAGTTGGTTAAAGTATCCTTTTTTTAAACTTATATTCAACTCAACATTTCCCATCTTAACCACTCTCAAGTGTACAGTTCAGTAGTATAAATGACTTTCACAACATTGTGCTACCATCACCAACATCCGCCACCCAACTTCTTTTTGACCTGACTCCAGTTGATCACCTACTTGTTTCCTCATTATTGTCTTCTATATTTCTTGTCCATTCCTAGAATCAATGATTTCTTCAAGAAATCCTTTTTAGTGAGATTGAGTATTTGAAGACCATACTTGCGGGATTAGGGGTGTTTATTGCTATTGGGTTGTCATTGCTTCTAGGCCATTTTGGGCAATAGAGCTGAATGATATGTATATTTTTTTTTGGAAAGAGAAAAAAAGAAATAATTAATTTTGATTCAATTGCAACATTAAAGGAGGTTTATTTAAAATTTTTGACTTTATATATTTATTCTTTTCCCTTGTAACTAAAAATCGTGATTCCAAGTGACATTAACAAATCCTTTATTTAATTGATTCCAGAGTACATACAGATATAATAGTTTCACAATAACAAAATTTAATATTATTATGAACAACAATACTACTGAATGCCACCTCTCTTTCAGTATTTTATGTCCTTATCTCAGTAGGCATTTTTAAAGTGACTTTCAATGGGTTATGCCACCATTTGACATAGAGTCAGGGTCTTTTGTATGATATCATCTGCTTAATTTTTTGTTTGATCATTTCTCATATGGAATCCCATTTCTACTTGCTTCTTTTGGTTATGGCAAATAGGCCATAGGCAGTAAGAATCTGTGTTCGCTTTGCTGTTAAATGATGAAGAAAAATATGGTAGGCAGCAGGAGTAGGAAAATAATAATCCTAAATGTTTGATTCTAGATTAGGATCTTAGTCTAAGACTGCACTAACATGGTGGCCAGGTGAGGGACATAGGACTGTTGCTGGCATCTTGCCATAGATCAATACTCTATAACTGAAAATGTCGGCTGTACTGCTAATCACACATTCTTCCCACTAGTGCCTTCTGAAGACAAGATTACAGAAAGAGATTAAAAAAATAGAAACACTCTCTGGTCATTAAATCTCCTGTATAACAATGCTTAGCCTCTTAGATTGCATGTGGGACTTGGAAAGCAAGCCAGGAAAATCCCAACACTTTAGAACTGGTGCTCTCACCTTCTCAGTTGGCAAGTGTCATTCAAGACCATATTTTAAGTCCTTTCTTTCCACCTTACTTAGCACATCATTAAGTGTTTGCTCATATTCTTCAACTTTTTCTTGAAACTGTTAACATTTAGCACTCCAATTAAAATAAAATTAGAATACAAAATAACAAATAAACAAAAAAGAGAGTGACCTCCAGCAACTTCTAGGTTTTCAACAGTACTTCCTGTTTTTGGTTTCTTTCTTCCTTTGCTCCATTCTCAGAAATCGATGGTTTTCTGGAATTCATTCAGAAGAGGACATTTCCGTTTCTTTTTGTCTTTGGATGAATCTATTAAAATTATTTAGTTATACTTAAGCATAGTCCACCTAATTTCCCATTTTACAGAGAAATAAACTGAGAGACAGCTCAATTAGTATGTCAAAGATGACAATGATGTTAACCAGAATGAAAAACACTAGCAAATCTTTAAGACTCATACTTGGATGAGTCTAAAGGGAAGATGTGGAAGTTATGCCACTGTGATGGCAGTCACCCAGATTAAACATAAAAATGTAGGCAATATGTCAAAGTATAGTGAAGAAAGTATTTTTGAGGTCACTGACAGTGGAGGACCATTGTCTCACATGGAAATAATGAACTGCTCATAAAAATTGAAAAGGTTGGGTGAAAAGGGGGGTAGTTTTTACCCATTTAAAGTGCACAAGTGAATCATAAAATACGACTGGTTTTTATGACTAAGACAGAAAGAAGTTTCAAAATATGAATTTGAATAGTAGCATTACTGGTTTAAGTGTCTAGCAAAGGAAAAACTGAATCTGATAACTGAAAATCTGGAATTTATGTTTTAAAATACTCTATTTTATAGTCATACTTTAAGTAAAGCCATAACATCAGGTCACCATATTGTAGAAATGTAATTTTTAATTACCATCACTTCCCTGATTTAATTATGAAATTAAAAATTCTGTGCCGTGGTGGCAGTTGAAGTTTAAACCGTTTTAAAATGTGATCAATGAACTTTATGCAAGTTAGCAACAGTTCTAGTACTAAAAATTGTGATTGTTTCTTATGTTTACGTAACCTGCTTAGTATTGAATCCCTCTGCCAAGAGGGTCTTCCTAAGAAGAGCACGTCATTATTTACCCTTAACATTTACAACCTGTGACATCAGATTTTTAAAGGGCTTTATGTGAACTATGATATCGTAATTTTTCTAAGCATATTAAAAAGGGTAACAAATTATATATGTACTAATGTTCTTAAGAAAAATAAGACAGGAAAAGTTGATGGTATTCATTAGGTGTGAATGGAGCAGTTCCTTGTAATAACAAGTGTATAGTAAGGAAATAAAACACGAACTTAATGTGTATTCAGTTTAAATGGTTATGTATTTTTACATTGCCAAGAAAAATAAACAACTTTGTACATTTGAAAAAAAAATTGGGCAAAAAGCAAGCAAATTCTTTACTGTCTCTGGCGACTAGGGAAACATCATCAACCACTTTGAAGAAGTTTTGAGGGAGACAGGGCTGCCGCAGACCCCGTTTCAGATTTGCTAAGCTACACTACTGAAAGCAGAAGCAGCTAGGAAGGGACTAGAGCAAATTCCAGATCTTCCTGCAGATAGGTTTGTGACACTGCCATGGGTTTACCTGTGTCTCCCAAAAAGATATGTTCAAGTCCTAGCCCACAGTGCTGTGAATGTGGCCTTCTTTAGAACGGGGTCTCTGGAGATTAGTTAGAAAGAGGGCACATGGAGCAGCGTGGGCCCTGATCCAATATAACTGGTCCCATCTGAGAAGGGTAGAATAGACATGAGCAGACCCAGGGGAGAGGGCCAGGTGAAGACAGAGGCAGAGAGAAGTGATGCTGTGGCAAGCCAAGGAAACCCAAGGAGAGCTGGGAGCCACTAGAAGGTGGAGGGGGCAAGCAAGGGCTCTCCCTACAGGTGTCAGGTGGAGCACAGCCCTGCTGACAGCTTGGTTTCAGACTTCTAGCTCCAGGACCGTAAGGCAATAAACATCTGTTGTTTTTAAGCCACTTCATTAGTGGTACTTTGTCATGGCAGTCTAGGGAACCAAGAGTATTTTTGAAATGGCAGATAGGATCAGTTTAAAGAAGCTCTTCTGGAGTTACAGCTAGGGCAAGTCATGGGATGGTGGCTTATTCTGACTCCCAGCAGAATCACTGTAGAATTGATGAAAAATTTAATGAGCCAAAGAAAAGGCAACATTGAGGAATAAACATCCAATCAGAAGAGAGCATGGTAAGGACAAAATGAAAAAAATGACAATATGATGCTCAAACACATTAGTAATTATAATAAAGAGGAAATGATTACATTTCCCTCTTGTAAAAGACCCTGATACAGGGAAATATAGGAGGATATAGAGTCAATCCTGGGGAATGAAATGCTTATTTCAAGCAAGAGAAAGCTGAGAATTCATTAGGAAAAGTAACAGGTCCATGAGGGAAACAGTCTCATTAACAAATTGAAAAGTTGTAACAGAAGAAAAAAATTGTTTGCAACATATATTATACAAGATTAATGTTCCGAATATATTAAGAATTTCTTTAGATGAATAAGACAAAACAAAAGAAGCCAATATTGTTGGTGTATAAATGTGCAATTCATAAAATTAGAAGTACAAATGGCCAATTTTCCATGTATCAATGTTCAGTCTTATTAGCAATCGAGAAAGCAAATTAAAAGAGCAGCAAGATATGATTTCTACTCTTTAGATTGGAAAAATGAAACGTTTAATCATAAATTATTTAGGCAATGATGTAAGGAGAAACATACTCTCATATATAATTGATGGAAAAGGTACTTTAGAATATGTTTATACAGGGTAATTTCCAATAGTAATCAAAACTTAAAATATTCATAAGAATATTCTGCTGAAGTTGAAGTCTGGATATTTGCATTTCTGTTCTATTCTTGCTTTTGAGCATGAATATGTCTTTTTGGTTCTATTATTACTATTCTATTGAAGTTGATCTGTCATTACTGTTTGAGCACAGGGTGTGCCCAGCACGTGATCTCACTCAGCTACCTTTACACTCTAGATACCAAACACCTCCAGATTTATAACTCCAACCCGAATTTCTCTTCTGAAATCCAAATCCTTTTCTCACTGCCAACCGGACACGTCCACTTGGATATGTAACATGAACTTCAAACCTAAGGTGTCCAGAATTGAACCCTTGATCTCTCAACTCGATCCGTTCCCCCTTCTCTTCTCCACCTTTTAGTTATCAGCACACTTCTCAACTTATGTAGAATCCAATAAACACAGACGTTCTTCACGTCATTTATTTTTTATTTCCTCAGGCCTATTTCAGACCTTCACTGAGCCTTGCAGTTCTATTTACATTTCTTAATGAGACCCTTTCGATGTCTGCATTAATTCTGCAATCCAAGTCAGCATGCGATCTTATTTCAGTGAGTTCAACTACATAGTAGATTGTCTTCATCTCCAGTTCTGCCCCCTTCAGTGCATTCTTCACACAGCAGCCAGAATGATCATTTTAAAAGCTAGTGAGTAGAAATGTGAGATTTTATATACACACTGGTTTAACAAATATTATTACAGAAGTTATTTCATATTGATTATATTTCAGATTCTCATGCAATTAGGCAGTGTTTTCCATGTAAAGATCATTCCCTGAATATCCAGTCCAAGTAGAATTTCAATTAATTTAAAGGGAACAACAAGAGATTAGAAAATAATACTTTCAAATAAATTAATAATAAGTGTAATGGAGGTATTGAGAAACACACTAGATGTAATGGAAAACAAAAAATAATAAAACGAGAGTGGGAAATGAATATATAAAGAATAAAGAAATGATTGAGATGAGCGAACAAACCAAAGTCCTTGGAAAAACGGAAGAGAGCTTCATAATAGTTATGGTATATATTCGGGGTAGAAAGACAATATTAGGTAGATGAGAATCAGTATTCAAGGAAATAAGGGAAGAAAACAACACTGAATTGATTCCATAATCAGAAAATTTACAAGAGCACTTCATACATTAAGGAGAATCACACCTAGACGTATCTTGATAATTTGGAGGATGGGAGGGGATGAAATGGAAATTATCATTCAAAATACATGCCTCAGCTGAAATGGTAATTAATAAATATGAAATAAACACAGAGGGATAATGTACTTTTTAAAAAAATCTGTGATGCTAAGGATGAGAATTTCCTGAAGAAAAGCAGACATGAAAAACTGTTTGATCTGATTTGGAATCAGTGACAATGTTTTCAAAGACTTGAACACAGAGGGAAATTTTTCAGGCATGAGCGGAACATTGCAGAGCTACTAACTGGATTTTCAAATCCATGGCATATTGTTCTAGTGCGATAAGCATGAACAGATTGTAATGGAGAAGAGATAGTAAAATGTCATATGTAAATTGTTTTGGAAGGCTAAATTTAAGAATGTGCACTTGAAAGAAATTATTAGAAACTTATTTTTAATTTTGCATAATAGGGTTCTGAACAATACTATTAAATGTGAAACTTTTACACATGCTTTTGCTCATTTCCAGAATTCTGTTAGTCATTTTTATGACTACATTTAAAGGTTGTACATATGTATGTGTGTTTATTGAAGTGTGTAAAATTAAAATAGCACTTTTCCCTGTGTAAATGGGTTCTGTTCTTCAATAAATCAAAAGTATAGCCTAGAACTCATCTCCTTTCCCGGTATGGCCTAATGGGAAATAGGAAATAAAGAGCAAAGGATTGCATTTTCCTCCCACTATAACAGATGGATGCTCATTTGCAGAACAAAGATGTGTTCAGAATAGACAGAAGAAAATTTCAGTAAATGTGAAAAAGATTGTTGTGCGAGTTCAGTTTTGTCTTCTCCATATCTAATTAGAAGTGTGTTTATCTGATGGACAAACAATTGTTTTTTGGATATAATTATATACTACCAGTAAATACTTAGTTTCCTTGGTAAAATTTTGAAGCAAAATAAGTATATAATGTAATTAACTACACCAAATAGTTTAGTCCTCTTTCTCTATTTTCAAAAGGTCAGGGCTGCCCTATAATAATAGTGTCAGGAAAATAAAGTCTAAGAATGGACAAAGGCTTGAGAAAAAAAATTAAGGGGAATCTCCTTTCATTGTAATCTGTGTGAGAGTTGACAATGCTCTAAAAAAATAGAAAGTGTGGTATTCAACTTCTATTTTGCTTCTTCCTCTGTAGAGTAAGTATTAAAGTTAAAAGGATGAATATATCATAACTAAAGTGATTGAACCTCAAGGTAGGTTAGGAGAGAGTTAAAAAAAATACCTTGTTCTCTAAATTATATTTACTTATACCTCTCAATTGCCTGTCATAAAAGTAAATATAAATATAAGCAGTAATTTGTTACTATTCAAATGGGCAATTACAAAAAAAGATTGAACTTGGAAAACAAGTTTAGTGATGAACTTGATGTTGATTCTAGTGGAAAAAAAGTAAGGAGGCATTATTGCTCTTTAAAACATACTAAATGTATAATTCATTTCTTTTCCTGATTATAATAGAATGCATATAACTATTTATTTGTAATAGAAAATTAGATATATTCAGTAACCATTACATAGGGGGAAAATTAGGGAAAAGTAAGTCATTGCTCAGAACTAAGCCTGCATTTTAATTTTCTTCCATTTTTAATCAGCAAACAATTTATATCTAGAGCTAGAGCTAGAGCTAGAGCTAGAGCTAGAGCTAGAGCTAGAGCTTTGTAGATAAGAAGATATTATAGCTATGTTTCATAGAACCCTAAAGGAGAGTTAATTTCTCCCAGTACTCCCTAACCTACCCAGATGGATTTTCAGTTTAGCTCTCAGCAGCTGTGCTCTGGGAGCAGAGGTATGTCAATTATTGGTACAGTGACACGAGATGCAAGGAGACCAACACGTTGCTCCACGCCCCCTCCTCCGCATGCAGTGGACTGGTGCTGACTGCACACAGTGCCTCCTCCTGAACATAGGGCTTTGGCTCAGCTGGGGCCCCTACAGGACTTGTCCAGGGTGAAGCTGAGGCACACAGAGGGAGAGTTTAGAAGCCCCACCCAAGGTCCAGGAAAGGAGACTCCTGTTGGACTTTTCTCTGCTCCCGTGGGCAGAGCAGGGAGGGGAAGAGAGGAAAGTAATTGGAGGGAAAGAGGAGAACTGGGAGCTGGGAGGCCTGGGTGGATATTGAAACCACCAAGAATTCAATAGGAGTGACAGTCTCTGGAAATGTAGGAGATGCCACTGGAGCTGGTGAAGGAGCCGTGGTTGATGTAATCTGATGGCATTATATTTAAGGCTCGTTTTTGTTTCATTTTGGTTTTGGAGCAGGAACTCTCCCCATTCCAAGATTCAGGTTCTATCATTTATCCAACCATATACTTTAAATTTTGATGAAATTAAAACAGCTTGTAAAAAGGAAGGTCCACAAAGTGAGCACTCCCACATTACCAACTCCAGACCAAAACTAAGACCATTGCACGTTCCAGAAGATCCATTGTGTCTCACTCCAGGAAGGACTTTGCCACACAAGTAACCATCATCACGACCTTTATTTTCATAGATTGGTTTTGCCTGTTTTTGAAGCTTATATAAAGGAAATCATATAGTATGTATCTTTTGGAGTTAACTTCTTTCTCTCAATAGTAAGTCTGTGAAATTTATCTAGGTTATTTTGTATAGCAAAAGTTATTCACAGTTAATGCTGTGTTGGATTTGACAAACTTTTTTTGTAAATGCCAGACAGTAAATATTTTAGGCTTTGCATTCCACAAGGGGTCTTTGTCAAATATCCTTTTTTTTTACAAGCTTAAAAAATGTAAAAATCATTCTTAGCTAATGGGCCATACTGAAATTGGCTGCATGACACAGATAGCCAATTAGAGCATTCCCTTTACAGTATTACACTGGGTGAATATACCACAATTTATTTATCCATTTTATTGATAATGAGTATTTAGGCTGTTTTAATTTTGAGGTCGTTAGAAATGGTGCCATTATGAACATTCTTGTGCATGTCTTTAGAGAAGAAATACATTCATTTTTTGAGAATACAGCTAGAAGTGGAGCTGCTGGCAATAGGTATTTATATTTCAGGTATTTATTTATATATATTACTATATTACTGAGTTCATACAAATATACAAATTTAGTATTATAATATCTTCTTTGTGGACTGACTCTTTTTATCATTAAAAAAGTCATTTATCTGACATTAGTAGAGCAACCTGGGCTTTCTTTAGGTTAGTTCTTGAATGGTATAAATTTTTCTTTGTTTTGAATTTACTTTTCCTTTAAACGTTATCTTCATAGTTAATGTTTATCTTATAAGCAGCATATAGTCTTTTAAAAAAAATCCAGTATAGAAATCTTTGTCCTTTAATTAACATATTTAGGATGTTTTCATTTAATGTAATTACTGATATATTTGTGCGGTTTTTCCTATTGTCATATAGTTATTTTATATTTGAACTACCTGTCTTATATTTCTTTATTTTTCTTCTTTAGCTCCTTTTATTGAGTTAATCAAATAATTTATTTTTATTAAACATTTCCCCTCTATTAGCTTGTTAGCTATAAGTATCTTTTGCTATGCTTTGGTATCTTTCCTGGAGATTTGACATGAATCTTTGACCAATTATATTCTAATATAAGCTATTTATATTATAACTTTCCCATAATGTTAGGATCTAAGAGCACTTTAGTACTATATCCTCCCCTTCTGCTGTCACACACTTTGATTTTAGATATATATTATTCCATGTACACTATTATTATTGCTGTTATGTACAATAAGTATTATTTTACACTTACCAACATATTTAACCTTTCTATTTTAATTCATTCTTTCTTATAGCTTCTTGCTTTCTCTGGAGTCATTTTACTTCTGCTTGAACTTTCATTATTCTTTCTCTTTTGTTCAAATAAGGTGGTCATGAATTCTTCCAGCTTGTTTTTGAAAAATCTTTATCTCACATTCACCTTTGCAATATATTTTAGTTGGGTATAGAATTTTAATTTGGCAATTATTTTCTTTTAACAGGTTTAAGATATCATACATGGTCCACTGACTTTGAATATTTCATTTGGAAAGTCAGTTGTTAATCTTATTTTTGTTCCTTTAAAGATAGTATTTTTCCCCTTCTCCTTGGCTGCTTAAAGATATTTTCTTTGCCTTTTTTTCAGTAATTTTATTGTGATGTGTCTAGATAGATTTTTTTGGAAGGGGTATTACTCTTGCCCATAATTATTTAATTTATTGCTAAATGTTATTCATTATTTCTGAAAAAAAATGGCCAATAACTGTTCAAATATTACTTCTCTCTCCACTTCTTCTACAGTTCCAATTATATGTATGTTATGACTCTTTACCATACTTCATTCAACCTTAATGCTATTCTCTGTATTTTCTCTTTTTTATGTTTCTGTTCTCTGTCAAGGTATTTTCTATTGACAAGTCTTCTAATTCACCAATCATTTCTTCTGTTGTGTCTATCTGCTCTGAATCCAGTCCATTGACTTTTTAATTTCAGATGTTGCATTTTCTAGTTTTACAATTTCCACTTGAATGTTTTTTAAATAAAGTCCAATCCTTGGTGAAATGTTTCATTTATTTTCACAATCTTTTCCTCTATTTTCTTAAATATATTAAAAACAACTGTTTTAAAATCTTGTTTGAAAACTCAAATAACTCGATCACTTCTGAAATTGTCTCTCTTCATTTATTTTTTGTACTTGTTTTTTGTTTACTTGATCCTGTTTCTTTAAGTGACTTGTCATGTTTCATTAAGTGCTGTACATAGTGTTAGAACAACTGTAGATTTATAAGGTATTTTATTCTTATAAGTAGAATAAAGCTAATTACTGTCATCCAGTGAGGGACTGTGCTAACTAAGGGTTAACTAGAACTCCATCCAATTGTTCCAACTGAGAGCTTAAGGTGACACTTGGTATCTCTTTCTTGAGGAGGGAGCTTGGATCCTGAATACTAATGAGTTTTCTTATATTTCAAGAATGCCAAAACTACACTTTGCTTTCCACAGGATTTTTGCTTGGATTCTTAGTCTTCTGTCAAAGTAGCTGCAGAATTTGGTAAAAGTCATGGAGTTGTGGTAGTGGCATAGTGTTGAGTTCAGTTTTCTGAATTTCATTTCTTGCTAAATTCCTAACCCTTCGGATCTCTCTTTCTCCCTGCAAGATTATGGTTCTTATACCTAATTCCTGCTTGGATCTTTTTCTTTTTTAAGGCCCACTATCAGCAAATGTCCCGAGGGAATGCTGGTTTACCTCTCTGGGAGATTCCTCTTTTTTCTGGGATTTTGTATCTTTATATGCTAGTTGCTACAGTATCTCACCAATGCCTTCAAACAGTGTTTTCCCTTTGTATTTTATCTGGATTTTCTAGTTGTTTCCAACAGGATTGTAATACTGCCACAACTAAAAATGAATATGGATAATCTGAATCTGGAAATTTCCAGGTAGACTATTGGCTTATAAAGACAGTGTGATGTCCCAACTCACTTTCATGAGACTGGTTATTGAGGCACTCATCTTTAAATAAGAATGGACAGTGAACTCCTGGTCATCCTGATTTTAAAAGTTAATCTTTTTACAGGCCATTTTAAATTTCATCACAACCTATAAAAATGTCTGGTGCAAAATGTAAACCATAATGTAAACTATTGACCATGTTTAGTAGCAATGTTTCAATATTTGTACATTAATTGTAACAAATGTACCATCCACATGTAAAATGATATTAATCGGGAGAGTTAAGGGAGGGCTGGCATTAGGTATATGTGAATCCCCTATATTTTCTATGTGAATTTTCTGTAGCCTAAAACTTCTTTGAAGATAAAAGGAAAAAAAAATAAGACACTGTGGGAACATATGGAAGAAATTGTCACTGCACATACCAGATAACAGATCTTACAGTGATGAAAGACACAATGTCTAAAAAATTATTTTAATTTTTAAATTTTTAATATATATTTTTGTGTTTTATTTTTTCTTTTAAAATTGTTATTTTATTTTCTTATTAATTTTATTTGGTTAGATTTTGGCTTCATTTTTGCAGATGTTTTGGATCACAGCAGGGTTACAACTGTGTCAGGGAAGGATCACTGGTGTGGGGTGTCAGTGATGGGGCGATGTGTGGGTATACCTGTGGCATGCCTCTGAGGCATATGAATATGTTCAAGAGTTCATGGGGCATTGTCTTAGTGGGTAGAGACCTACACAATAGCCAAAAATATATTTAATTCCCATCCTGGGGAGTTCTGCTACATTCTCTAATAGAGTAGCAAGAATCCCCCAAGTACATGGGCAGTGCTTAATGAAGGCAGTCCATTACTCCAGGCCCTTGATAGTGATAATTGTACATATGAACCTTTTCTTGTGTAATTGAAACTTTGCCTAGTATTATGTATTGCCTAAGGCTTACCTCCTGAAAACCTTCTTATTGCTCAAATGTGGCCTCTCTCTAAGCCAAACTCAGCATATAAAAGCACTATCTTCTCCCTGGTATGGGACAAGACTCCCAGGGATGAGCCTCCCTGACACTGAGGGATTATTACCAAGCACCAACTAGCAATGCATCTGGAAAAAGACCTTGACCAAAATGGGGAAATGGTAGAGACAAATGAGTTTTTATGGCTAAGAGATTTCAAAGTGAGTCAGGAGGTCATTCCAAAGATTATGCTTATGCACATCTCAGCAGGATCTCATTGACTGTCACAATAAACAGTGCCTCAAACAGCAGGGCTCCCGAGGGCTCTAAAGACATCTAGACACTATAAGCAGGGCAGATAAGCTCAGGAAATCAGCACATTGTCAGTGGGCCTTACTTTGGAATTTATGTTCCCCAGTTTAACAGAGTTAGAGTCATTTATAGTTTTCATACACATGGCTCTTCTGCCCCTTTTATTTGAACCTATAATTAGCACTATACTTGTTAAATATATGTCCCAGAGACTTAAATCTTTGGTCTATTCATGTGCTAGTTGAGCCCTGAACTGCAGCAGAGTTACCACACCTACTCTCCAGTTCATTGGACTCACCCAGGACAAGTAACGAGGAGATGATGATGGACAATGCCCATCTTAAGGAACAGAGAGTGCCTGCAACTGCAAGCAAGACAGATCCATCCATCTGCCCCATAGGATCTAAGCTCCCTCTCAATTAGAAACAGAGTGGGCATCACCATCCCCAAATCCTCAAGACTGGGGAATGAACAATGGACTAAAGTAGACTTATTATTATTCTGTTGTATACTTATTATTATTCTAGCAGTGGAAGGATTTTTATTATCGATATAAAGGCAGAAGGACCAGAGGTTCTGAGGGGAGGGAGAGGGAAGAACAGGTGTAACAAGGGGGCATTTTCAGGACATTGGAATTGTCCTGAATGACATTGCAATGACTGATAGAGGCCATTATACATTTTGTCATAACCTATAAAATTGTGCAGGGCAGAGTGCAAACTAATGCAAACTATAGTCTGTGGTTAGTAGCAATGCTTCACTATGGGTTCATCAATTGTAACAAATGTTGTTCATGTGGGAAAATGTGGGAGGGTTAGGGGGTGGAGCATATGGGAATTCCCTATATTTTTAAAGTAACATTTATGCAATCTAAAGCTTCTTTAAAAATAAAAAATAAAAATTTTAAAAAAGTTCATCCCTTAAAACTGCCAAGAGATAAGCCACAAATGAGAAATTTGGAGATCTCTGTCTTGCAGTTCACTGCTTTAGGTAGGAAGATTAAGAGCCAGACGAATTCCTGAGAGCTTTGATTCCCTACACTTAGCTATTAACATTATCTAGAAGCCAAACTATACTGTTATTTACACAACTGAGCTTCTGCAACTGGCTTCATTAATGACTACCTTGTATTTCCATTGCATTTAAAAAGATACCTGAAAAGTTCTACTTACATTCCTGGCATTGGTGTCCCCTCCACAGCAATATGTAGCCATTCTATTAAAAGAAATATCAAAGGAGGGGCCGTCTCCATTTTTATGACCCTCTTGGGGGCTACCAGTTCACAGCAACACTCTCATCTCTGGAGCATGTCACAGACTTTAGAATGGATTCAGCAGGTGAAATCAACAAAATTAAGAAATGAAAAAGTAGATGATAATGCTAGTATATATATATGTACTCCTATATCTCACTTTGCATTTAAAAGTATAGTAGGGTTTATGAGGATTTATGCATCTAAGGGAAATACCTGAGGGATGTAATGTTATAAGCATTCTGTCATTTCACAGAAAAACACAAAATGAACATAAAACAATCAATTACTGTAAATTCATGGTAACTCAACAGCATGAGAGCAAAGTACCAAATTCACCCATCAAATAAACAAACAACAAAACAGAATTAGTAAGTGACAATGTTAAACATATCTGAGTATTGTGGTCCTGGAAAGCAGCAAAAAGTAAGAAAAATAAAAAACCCAACACTTTGTGTTCTGAGAAAGAGGTAACCTCAAAGGACCATCCGGTCTTTGCATATTCAAGCATAAGAGCTACCTCTGTCTTTCCTCAAGACTTCCTTGTTTACCAGCCCCTTTCTATTCTTTGAGTTGTTCCACCTTAGTGAAATTCTCTTCTTTGCAAGAGCTAAAAAAAAAACATCTTCTAATCTGGTGCATTTTGTCTTTGACAACATAAAAGACAACGGTTTAATCAAAATATGACCTGTATCTTAAAGAATGTTATTCTATATGATAAATAAGCAGAAAAACATTCAAAGAATCAACCTAAGTTATTTAGGAAATTACAAATGTAAGTGCCAAAAGAATACAATTCAAAGACAGGATTTACATGGATGAAGTAGTAGTGAGTTGGGTGATTACATTGAAAGTTTTCAAGAACATAGTGAAAAAGAACAAATATGGAAATTTTGTGAGAAAAATGAGATAAGTGACATGGAAAATAAATCCAAAACTTTCAATATTTGTGTTAAAGGAATTCTAGAGGGAAGAACCTTAGGAAGGAGGGGAGGCAAACATCAAAGAATTGATTGTTGAAATATTTTCTTTACTGAAGGAGACACAGGCTTTCAAATTGAGAGCATTACCAATTGCCAAGGAGAAATATTTTGGAAGAAAAGAATTCACTAGACCCAACTTTGGAAATTTCTATGCTCCAAGATAAAATCCTAAAATCTTTCAGATAGGGAAAACTTAAAAAGTTTACTTAGGAAGTAACAAAAAAACAGAATAGTATCAGTTATTGTAATGCATAATGCCTTCAAATAATAATAATACTTAACACATTTAGCTCAGGCTTCCTTCTAAGTTCTTCTTTGTGCATGTTTCCCCTTTAGATTTTCTTAAAAATCTGGTGAGGTAGGTATTTATTATTAGCCTCCTTTTTCAGAAAAGGAAGTTTAGACACAGAGATATTAAAAATAACTTGCCTAAGGACACACAGCTTTTAAGTGGGGGAATGGGGTTTCAAAACCAGCCAGCTTGCCTCCCAAGTCCATTGCTTCAGTGAAACGGATTTCTGAAGAACAAATACTCATGCAAATGTAAGGGCAAAATCGATTTTTTTTGGGGAAGACCAAGACTCATATTTTGTACGATGGAATCATATAGGAAGAGTAGAGAGAGAGGGAAGGTAATGGTCCAATGGATGAGCCCGGATCCTCTATGTTTAGAGTCTGGGACAATGATCCAGGGGACCCAGGAACAGAGGCCAGAACAAAGAAAGTGGAGTTCCAGACATCAAGTGAAGGAACCATTCCAAGAAAAGGGAATCCTCGTCAATATCAAATGCATCTATCAGGTTGAATATGGGGTGGTTAAAAAATAATAACATTGCATATGGTAATTCAGGGCTCATTGGTGAAGCTGGGGATGAAATCTTGGGCTAGAGAATAATCTAAGGAATGAAAGACACAATGATTTCAGTGGTGGATGAAGACTGTGCTTAACAGTATAAATATATAAGAATGTTCTTTTACAAAGTGCTAAGAATATGGAGATATGTGGAAAAAATTAAAACTTATGTAGCTTATAGATGGTTTTATAATGTAATATTTTGCCATAAATGTCCTTGTAACACAGTTAGTCCAGTGCTTGCTTGACTAAACAACTGAGCACAATTACCTGGCCGAGTTGACACATTAGCCTAACCATCACAGTGTTGGTAGTGGAGAGATGTATGGGAGCCCTGTATAATATGCATGTTTGTTTTGTAAGTTCAGAACTTATACTATAAACTTATTGTTTATATATGTTTATGTATGAATTATATACTTCAATAAAATTTTATCAAAAATAACCTGATTAGACTGGTTCATGGAAGAATAGGAAGAGGCAGTACAGACAGCAAGTAGGCACTCTCCTTGACTATGGATCCATACAAGGCACAGGAAAAAAAGTCTAGCTGGGTGAAAGATCTAAACTTAAAATACAAACCCTTAAAATGCTAGAAGAAATTAGGGAGGGATGTATTGAATATCAGAGAAGACCCACTTAAGCTAGGCATGACATTAAGAAGCTGGACTACATAAAAAGTGAAAATAATTGCAAAAAAAGGTAAAAATGCAACAACAGGTGGCCAAAGTATTTGCCATCAATAAAGCAGGGAAAAGATTTCAATCATCAACACAAGTCAAACAAACAAATATGAAAATCCCAAATACCTTGAAAACACAATTTAAAGATGATGAAATAGAAATAAGTAATAAAAATATAATAAAGGAAAATCTCATACACAAGAGAAGTATGTGCAAATTAATTACATTGGAGAGCATTTCTTATCCATTACTTGTAAAAAAAATGAAGACAATTTAAAATATGCTAAATTGGGGATGATAGGGGTAAAAGAGTAGTCTCACACACTGTTGGTGGGAATGTAGATTGATATAAACCTTTTGGAAGGCAATTTGGAAGTCACTGACAAAATTTAAAGGATCATCTAAATCTTAGAAATTAGTCTTGCATACATAATAACCTTTGTGTAAAATGAAGCATGCACAGGAATATTTGTTGCAATATTATTTATAATAAGAAAACAAACAAACAAACAATTAGAAACCAAGCCATTGCCAGTCCATGGCTATGAAGTTAAATGTATTATGAAATGCTCATGCTTTGGAATATCAAGCAACTTTAAGAAAAATAATGTAAATTATTTTGGTAACATGAAATGATCTCCAATCAAATGTTAAGCATGGAAAAGCAAGTTGTGGTATAATTTAATCAGTATTTTCAAGTTTGATAAAAAGGATATAATTAGGCCATTAATGATAATAAAGGAAAGAAATTCTGGAAATCTACATGAAAAATGTAAATAGTTTAAACTCTGAGGTGTGGGTTTAGAGTAAGGGGAGAGAAGCAATTATGGATCACTATCTCATTTTACTCAAAATTTCACTAAATCATTTGAACTATTTAAGGAGTACTGCTTCCTTTTTAATTTTTAAAGGAAGAAAAAGTATTTTTTATTTAAAAGGCAAAGAAAAAGAAAAAAAATAATTATATTCTCATATTACAATACCTACCAAAATCAATTCTAAATGGAGTGAAGAAAAAGAGGTAGTAAGTGAAATCTAGAAGATCTAACAGGATAAAGCAGTGGAAAAATTCACTGAGTATAGCATATGTATTTGTGTTTAATATGCATATGTTTGCATAAAGTATGCATGCATATTTTAACATATGCATAGAAAATTTGACACATGGAAAATACGTTAGCAGTGGCTATTTCTTTTTGTTTGTTTTTTTTTCCTCTGGGAAAAAAAAATCTTTATTTTGTCCTCAATTTTTAGGGATTTTTTTGGTAATAACAAACTATTTTTAAAGAAGTTTAAGGTTTACAGAAAAATTATACCCAAAGTATAGGGAATTCACATATAACCCCCAAATACTTCCCCACACAGTTTCCCCTATTATTAACATGTTACATTAAGGCGGAGTATTCATTACGATTGGTGAGCCAATATTGAAGCATTGCTTCTAATCCGAGTCTGTAGTTCATGGTTTACACTTCGTGCGACACACTGCTATAGGCGTTGACAAATGTGTAACATCGTGTGTCCGTCATTGAGGCATCTTACAGAACAATTTCACTGCCCTGAAAATGCCCCGTGTTCCACCTGTTCATCCCCCCTGCCCCCGAAACCCTGGCAACCACTCTCTTTATATCAATGTTACAAGTTTTTCCATCAATACAAGATAATACCTACAATAACAATAGATTTACTTCGGTCCGTGGTTACACTTCCTCCTTATGTTCCTTCGTTCCTCAATCACGAGGGATCTGGGATGATGCCTGCTCTGACTGCTTCAGGCTGAGAGGGGACTTCAATATTATGGGGCAGATGGAAGGAATTGTTTTGCTTGCAATTGCAGATATTCCTTGTTTTCTGAACAGGGGCTATTTCTTGAATGGCAACATTTTCTTTTATATATTTCTTTAAATTTTGTTTTTATTTTTTATAAAAAGCAGTGATTGCATTTTATAGCAATGTGTAAAACTGACTTAAATTTATTTTAGATAACTGGTCATGAGGTCTAGGAATCTGCCTTGGACAAGAGCCTGTGCATACGAAGCGTATCTCATTCAGCCTGGCCAAGCGTAGAACAAAGGGTGCGGCAGAATCGAAAGAATGGACTTGCCTTGAGTCTTGTATCTGTGTTCGCTTGGGCATTATTGGATTGAATAATGAGAACCTGAACTAGGAGATTGGATATTGATTATTTACATTCTTTGTTTTTAGCTGCTGGGGAGGATGAACCGAAGAGTGAGCTGCAGTGCAGTCATTAACTCCACGGAGCCTTTAAGTGGAGTTTTGGATTCTGAGCACGTTCCTTTTGATGTGTTTGACTCTTCTGCCTTGGCATTGCCTATGTCTCATGGAGAGCACAGATGTTCCACATTGCATTTGACGAGCCTCCGCCTTTGGGGTGAGAGCAGATTATGGTGAAGCCAAGTACAAGACAGGCATTTTGTTGGGTGAATTTGTCTTTGAGAACTTCCAATCAAGTGAAGGTTCCAAGTTCATTGTTTCCCTGTTTCTCCTGACCACGAGTCTTTCATTCAATAGTAAGCTTATTTAGTCCCTTCTATGGGGCAGACACTGTGGGAGGTTCTGCAGATTCAGCATGGAGTACCTCAGCAGGGAAGGCAGATATTAAAAAACAAATTAATTAAAATTCCAATAAGAGCTGTGATATAGAAGTTCACGGTGCTCTTAGAAAGTATAATGGTCAAGGACTTCCACTGGGAGTGACTTTTAAGCCTGAAGAATGACTACGGATTAACTATCAGTCATCCTATGAATGCAATCTACATGGGGGAAACCATAAGAGAAATGGAAAGAAATTTAAGGAGTTTAAACAGGGCATTCCCTTATGATCTTTTTTGCAAGTTTTAGAACATAAACCCAGCTGCAGGAACTTGAGTCAACAAGGGAAAGTGAGACAAAGTGCTTTGATGCAGGATAGCAAAACAAGAAGAGCTTTGCTGTTACCAAAACTCAAGGACAGCATTTCAACAAGTACAAGAGGTTGAGAGGCCTACTAGGATTTTGAGGTGGTTGCTAATCCCAAATAGTGGCTTCTGAAGCAAGGCTGAGGAGGAAGTCAAACTGAAGTGGCCTGAAAAGGGAAAGGGGGAAAGGAAAGGAACATTGTATTTTCAGCCACCCTTTTGAGCACTTGGGCTGTGAATGTGTGGAGAGTGTCTGAATGGAACCAGTTGCCATTTGGAGGGATGAGGATGTTGATTCTGTATCCTCTAACTTTTTTTCTTTTTCTTTTTCTTTTTAAAGAAGCATTAGATTATGTTAATGTTACATCAAAAATATAGGGGATTCCCATATATCCACCCTCTCCCCCACCCCCACCTTCCCCCATTAACACCATCTTTCATTAGTGCAGTACATTTGTTACAATTTATGAACACATATTGAAGTATTGCTACTAATGATGGTCTATAGTTTACATTATGGTTTACACTTTACAAGTTTTGACAAAATGTAAACTGGCCTGTATCCACCATTGCAATATCACGCAGGACAATTCCAATGTTCCCAAAATGCCCCATATAGAGTGTCCACAACTGTAAGCAAGACAGTTCCACCATCTGCCCCACAAGTTCTAAGCCCCCTCTCAATTAGAAGCAGAGTGGGCATCACCATGCCCAAATCCTCAAGATTGAGAAATGAAAAACATAAGGGGGAATGAAACTATGGACCAAAGTAGACTTATTATTATTCCAGCAGTGAAAGAACTTGTATCATTGATATAAAGGCAGTGGCCTCCAGAGTTTCAGAGGGGAAGGAGAGGGAAAAATACTTATATCTTCTAATTTTAAATAGTGGTTCTCCAAGTGTGGAGTGGGTAGCATCAGCCTCATCTGGGAACTTGTTAGAATGTCAGCTCTCGTATAGTAGCAACTATATATCCATAGCAACTCAATGGATATATAGTTGCTATATCCATTGAGTCAGCAACTCTGGAGACCAAGCCCTGAGATCTGTATTCTAATAAACCTCTAGGTGATTCTAATATGTCCAAGTTTGAGAACCATTTCTCTAGAATATTATGTAGGATCATCTCCTTTGCTGATTATGGAAATTGATTATAGTCATAGAAAACCTAAGTAAGTGATGGAGTTTTCTTCTCAATGTTTAATTCTTTTCATTCATTTATTGCTGTCTGTATGAATCAGGGTTCTCCAGAGAAACAGAAGTGACAGTAGATTTATTATAGGAATTGACTCACATGATCATGGAGATTGGCCAGTACGAATTCCACAGGGCAGGCCACCAGTTGGAAACTCCAATAAAGCTGAAGTTGAATACCCCAGTGGAAGCTGGCTGTGTGAACTGGAGGCACATATTTGTCCTTCTGACTTCTGAAATCCTCAATTCTAGCTTTAACACTTCCAAATGAATGGATGAGGAGAATTTTCTCATTGCTGAGAGCCATCTCCTTTGCTGATTATAGATGCCATCAGCCACAGATGCAATCAACTGACTACAGATGCAAATCCATCTACGAAAAATCCTCATAGTAACAATCTGGCCAGTGCTTGCTTGACCAAACAACTGGTCACTCTGACCTAGGCAAGTAGACAGACGAAATTAACCAGGACATTGCCCAATAAGAGAAGGGGAGATAGGCAATGTACACCCACACTGCCACCTACACCAGAAGTAATTGAGTATGTGAACCTAAGAATTATGAAACACCCTGCCATTTTATTGTGGCCAAGTTTGTGAGGTTGCTACTTAAGTTATACATCCAATCAGATCAGTTTGATTTTTCTGTGTGTTTGTTCTTCTCTAACCACCCGATCCCGTACCTGAATTTATTTAATATAATATTGGTTACGTGCACACGGTATATTTAAGGGAATTATTTATTTAGCTTTTGTAACCTCTCTCTCCCTTAAAGATTTATTAAAAAATTACTTCACATTTTAACCTTTGAGATGCTCATGTCCTTAGGTCAACATTAATAAATCCATTGTCCTTTACAATTCCATTACCAATTCTTACTTTTGATAATTTCGCTATAATTATGATTTAAACATCTATATATTTTATGGTTTTGTATCTCATTTCTTCCTGTTTGTCCTTTCTCTGAATTCATCAGTGAGGTCCTCTTTACATTTTTTTTTTCTCAACCTGGCTGCGTTTTATCAGATGGGTGATGGAAGGGGGCGGAGATATTGTAATAAAGGAGGAAAATATGGGTGGGAGCCACCAGCCAAAGTCCCCACAACCCGCTCCCTAACACAGGGGCACTAACCCCTTCTCCTCAGGTGAGCTAAGATTCCCTGGCCTCAGCCAGCTTCGCAGGAGGCGCACAAGAGAGGGCAGGCGTTTGCGCTGGTGGGCTAGGATGGGCGCCCTTCACTCCACAGCGAACCCGCGGGTGTCCTCCGTCATGATAGCGAACTGAGTGGTGGCGAATGATAAAGAAATGCTGCATGTCCTGATGCCTGATGTGCAGGGCTCAGCACGTAAGCAGGGTCAGTAAACGTTAGGGCTGCTCTATTGTGGGTAAGCCTAGACCCTTTACTTCACTAGCACTAACAATGCCATTACTACCAGAATGCCCTCTGCACTGCATCTTCATGACCCATCTACTTACCCTTTCAAGCCTTCGCCACTTTTTCGAATGTGTGAACTTGATCTTTGTTTAATTTTACAGGTCTCATGTGCAAAAACCTCCTTTGTTATTTTCTTTTCCTCTTCTTAAGAACTATAAAATAACCATAATCTTTTCCTGGTGGATTCAAAATACTCTGCCTAAAAACATACTTGAATTTAAAAAAAAAAAGGTTTATAATAATTTAAATTACAATGGCACTGTCTTTTGTGCTTGTCATTATCTTCCCTGGGATTTGTCACTTCCATGGCAACACATGCTGTATTTTACTTTGTGTTTAAAAATTGTTTATACTGAGCCATAAACTAGTATTTATGAATATTTAACAATGCCTTCCAAGTGGCGAAATGTTCTGAGCTTTATCTTAAATCCTTCCCACACACAACTTCTAAATTAATCCTTTGAAGTACAGCTCCGATCGTGTCACTGCCCTGCTCAGAAACCATCAATGGCTCCCCACTGTTCAGCAAATAAAGCCTACACTCTTTGGTCTGGCTTCTGCTTCCTCTACAATCTTGTCTTGACAGGCTTTTGTAGACTTACCACCTCACATCCCACCTCCGGAAAGTCTGGAAATCTTTTACCTACAAATAACAGAATGACATATTAAATGTGGCATAAAAAAAACCAAAAAACATTATTATCTTGCCAAAAAAAAAAAAAAAAGAAATATGCAAGCAAGAGGGACAATTGTTTAGTTCAAATTCTCAGTATCATCGCTGATCCTGCAATTCTTTAGCACTCTCCTAATAGTCCTTGGATGGCTGCCCCATTTCAACTTGTCACACACAGAAAGAGGAGGAAAGAGAAAATTCCCATCTTATGTCTGTTATCATGAGTGAGAAAAAGTCTTCCCAGGGTCTTCCAGCAAATGTCCCTTACTATTTTTTGGACAGTTTATGTCACACACATGTATAAACCACACACCTAGACCACGATAATTGGACTAGGTTCTTAAGAACTCAGTGCCTGGCTCTGAGGAGGGGTCTAGCCTTCCATGAGGGCTTGGCTGCTCCCAGGATAATGGAGAAAACCAGGTTCCCTTGCTCAGGAAAGGAGGAAATGGGTGTTGCATAGATAATGCCACAGCCATGTCTTCCATGCTAGTTGAGTTGTTCATATTCTTCTGTCAACTGTATTTATCCTAGTAATTGGTTCATTCCAGTATTTTGAGAAACTTCAAAATTCCAGACCAACCTCTTATTACTATTGTTATTGGTAATAACAATAATTGTTATTTGGATGTTAAATCCAAACTCATTTACCGATGGGAACAAAGCCACCTAAGATTCTTAATTCTAAGAAGCAGTTGATGGTAAACTTCCCATCCAGTTCTCTTTCTGCTGACTCACGTTTCCACACAGTTGCAAACATCAGATAAAGCTTATTAGAGAAGTTAAATAAGAGAAAGACCACTACACCTAAATGGCCATACAAAGAGGTAAAGAGATGCCTGTTGCCAGTACTAGGCTATATTGTGAATGTGCCTGGGCTGGGATTGGTTATGATGTTAAATATTTGTAGCCATGTTAATCTAAAATTTCAGGTTGCTTACAGGAGCTGGTCCTAATGTACAGGTGGGAGAGCTCAAACTCCTTTTCTGACAAACTGCACACATGTCCTCCCAAGTGACTCCTTGGCACTAGTCAGTTGGCTGTTCAGGCTGGTTTTATCCCAAGGAGGTGCACATCTTTTGCCATTTCAATGGATTGCTGATCTCACACTCAGAAGACAATATCCAAGTGCTACACATTCATTTTTGGCTCTTGGGACAAGATCCATGAATTTTTTGTTGTTGTCACCACAATTGCATGCAGGGACACTCACCCTGGGAAACGTCTTTATCCTATCCACAGTGTCTATTTCTTTCTCAAATTGGGTTCTTACCCTAAGCCCTGACATATCTTAGTCCACTTATCTCAACGTGAATCTTTTTGGTTGCATTTGTCCAACATCAAGCCTCTCTCATAGTATCTACCTTCTGTACCAAATTTTCAAGGCTGAGCTTACTTAAGTCTGATCAGGTCTAGAAATGATCCCATCTAACTGCTTCTGTGAACAAAAGGAACTCATGTAATCATATAAAGACCAAGGTCTGCTATTTGTCCTGGAGGCCTTAGGTCAATGGACAGCCCAATCTCAAAAAGAATATTTATGATTTAATAATTTCTGGATATAGCTACCCATTTATAGCCCCATTTATATAATTTCCTCTCCCAGAATTGCTCTGTTTCCATTCTTCCTCCCAAATTTAAATTTATATTTGACTTATCTAAGTAGTCAAAGTGTATTTTCTTTTATAATATTTTACTTTGGTAGAAATAATACACAGAAGGACTAAGTTTAAATAAAAACATACATATAACTTAAACTTTATAGAATTATGTGTAATTTTCTTTGAAGTAAACTAATTACAAGTATATTTCTAAAGGTAAGAATTTGATTTTAGATCTACTCCTTCGTATATGTAGAAGTGTAGATTTTATAAAATGTGGATGGAAAATATGTACTTGTGGATTGCACAAAATACATTTTGAATTATTTTTAATGGATAAGTCTCTGACATTTTAAGATGTAAGAGTATTGGTTATATATCCAACATCTAGAAGAACTCACATAGTAGAAATGTGATGCTAGCCAAATAAACTCCTTGCATTAATTACAGAAAGCATTACTTATTTATCTACAAGTTTAATTGATTTGAACTATACCCAGGAATAACACAAAACAGCTTTTTGCAATAGGTTTAGGGCATGAAGAATTTAATCTCATGTATTGTAATAAAATCTTTCCTCCTCTTACTCTATCTCCAGCAAGAATAACTTCAGAGAGAAACATGCATTAATTCTGTCAATGTTTGTTATTTGAAATGACATGGAAAACATACATAATAAAATTGATTTCATGATATTATTGAATGATTGAAAATTGAAATATCCACTCACTAATCTGAATAAGCCTGAATGTAACAGTTATTCTCTTTTATTGTATTTTCTTTATTTTTTAAGGTAATTATATTGTGTTTGCTTAGGTCTTGTCTAATACTTGGTATGTTTCCTACAAACATCTTTAACTTTTAAGAAAGTAGATATGATAAGCTATGTTTTAGAATGCACTTTTAAAAAAATGATGGCACTTCTTAAACAACAATGGGTAAAGAAGAAAACACAAGGGAAATTAGGAAATATCTTGAGCCAAATGAAAATACACCATACGAAAACTTATGGGATGCAGCAAAAATAGTACTGAGAGGGAAATTTATAGCTCTAAATGTCGACATTGAAAAGCAGAAAATTCTCACAGTGGGTGGCCCTAGAAGAAGATGAACAGGTTACACCCTAAATGAGCAGAAGAAAGTAAATAACAAAGACTAACATGGAAATAAATAAAGCAACAGCAAGAATAAAAATCAATAGAGAAAATGAATGAAACCAAAAGCTTGTTCTTTGAAAATATTAGTAAAATCAACAAACACTTAGCTAGACTGAGACAGGAAAAAAGGGAGAGAAGATAAATAAACAAAATCAGAAATGAAAGGTTGAGTGTGGGGGCATTTCTACCCTCCAGTAAAAAGATTAAGGGGATACTATGAACAATGGTATGCCAACATATTAGATAACCTAGATTAAATGGACTAATTTCTAGAAACACACAAACTACTTACACTGACTCAAGAAGAAATAGAAGATCTCAACCGACCAATAGCAAGTCAAGAGATTGAATCAGTAAATCGAAAGCATTCCAACAATGGGAAGCCCAGGACCAGATTACCTCAGTGGTGAATTTTACAAAACATTCCAAGGAAACTTAACACCAATTCTGCTCTAACTCTTTGAAAAAATGGAAACAGAGGGAACACTTCACAATTCATTCTACAAGGCCAAAATCAACCTAATACTACGCAAGATAGATGTACTACAAGAAAAGAAATATATAAATATGACTTTTTAATATAAATACAAATATCTTCAACAAAATGCTAGCAAACTGAATCCAATAGCTATTAAAAGAATTATACACCATGATCAAGTTGGATTTATTCCCAGTATGCATGTGTTGTTCAACATAAGAAAAACAATTAATGTAATATACCACATCAGCAGAAGGAAGGAAAAAATATGATCATGTCAATTGACACACAAAATACATTTGAGAAAATCCAGCACCCCTTCTAGATAAAAGTACTCAGATATCTAGAAATAGAAGGAAACTTCCTCAACATGATAAAGAGCATATATGAAAAACCCATATGTATCATCTTACTCAATTGTGAAAGAAACTTTCCTTCTAAAACCAGGAACAAGACAAAGGATGCCCACTGTCACCACTGTTATTCAACATTGTACTGGAAGTTCTAGCCAGAGCAATTAGACAAGAAAAAGAAATAAAATGCCTTCTAATTGGAAAGAAAGAAGTAAAGCTTTTAATATTTGCAGATAACATAAGCCTATAAAAATAAAATCCTGAAAACTCCACAATGAAGCAACTAGAGCTAATAAACAAATTCAGCAAAGTGTCAGGGTAAAAGATCAACATGCAAAAGTCAGTAGTATTTCTATACTCTAGCAATGAACAATCTGAACAAAAAATCAAGAAAACATCCCATTTACATTAGCAACTGAAAGAATCAAGTATCTATGAATAAATAAATCTAACAGCCTTCTTACAGAGAACAGAAATAGCAAATCATCAAATTTTATAGAAGGTAAGGGTCCCTGAATAGCCAAAATCATCTTGTAAAGAGACAAAGTTGGAGAACTCACAATTCCTTATTTTAAGAGTTATTATATGCTAGTGATAAACCAAGCCTGATTTATTATATGACCATCCTGTATGGGAAATGACTGTAACTCTAGGTATCTTTGGTCAACCTTAAGAGATACAGCAGGGGCAGATATGGCTCAAATGGTTGGGTGTCCGTTTCCCATGTGGAGGGACCTGGGTTCTATCCCTGGGACTTCCTGGTAAAATAAAGAAAAATATAGAAGATGCATGGGTGTGCTATCAGGCCCAGCGAGAAGGTAAGCCCACAGACCCCACGAGTGGCAGAGCTTCCAGGCCCCGTGAGTGGGTGAGCAGACAGCAGGTGAGCTGTCAGGCCCTGCCAAACCAAGCAGCAAGATGATGACATAACAGGAGAGAGACGCAGGGGAGCACCAAGACGAGACACAGCAAAAAACCAGGAACTGCACAGGTGGCCTCTCTCCCACATCAGAGGTTCCCAGGCTCATATCCAGGTGAAGACAGGAAGAGAAGGATGATGAGAGGAGAGGGCAGGAAACAGACACAGAAAATTGCCTAGCAAATGAACACAAAAACAGCAAAAAAAAAAGGGGGGGGTAGTTAAAGTGGATAAAAAGTAAATATATTTAAAAAATAAAATAAAATAAATGTAAAGATGTTAAAAAAAAAAGAGTTATTATAAAGTTACAGTATTCAAAACAGCTTGGTACCTGCACAAGCATAGACATATATATATAGACCAATGGAATAAAATTGAGAGTTCAGAAATCAATCCTCACATTTATGACCAAATTTTTGACAAAGCTGCCAAATCTACTGAATAGGGAAAGAATAGTCTCTTCAACAAACGGTGCTGGGAGAACTGAATAAACACATGCAAAAGAATGAAGGTGTTCCCCTAACTCCCACCATATACAAAAAATAACTCAAATCGGATCAAAGACCTAAATATAAGGACTAAAACTATAAAACTCCAAGAAGAAAACATAGGGAAGTATCTTCAGGACCTTGTGTTATGCAATGTGACACCTATAGCATAAGCAACAAAAGGAAAAAAATAGGTAAATAGGCCCTCATTAAAATTAAAAACCTTTGTGCATCAAAGGGCTTCATCATGAAATAAAAAGGCAACTGACAGAATGGGCAAAAATATTTGGAAACCATACATCCAACAAGGGTTTAATATCCAGAATATATACATAAATCCTGTAACATACACACACACAAAGAAAGACAAACAACCCATTTGATCAGTAAGATTAGTATGATCTTACTGCTATGAAGTAAATATAATCAGGAAATTCAGAGTCAGAAACTGGAATACAGGTTACCAGGGGCCAGTACAAGGTTAGAGAATGGTATAGAATTTCTGTTGTGGTGATGGAAAATTTTTGGTAATGGATGGTGATGATAGCACAACATTATGAATGTAATTAACTCCACTGGATTTTATATTTAAATATGGTTAAAAGGAGACATTTTAGGCTGTATATATGTTATTACTATAAAAATTATACAAACAATTTGCAATTATACAACATAAATAGTGAACCTTAATGTAAATTGTGGACTATAGTTAATATTACAATTATAATAATGTTCTTTCATCAATAGTAACAAAGGCAAAATACTAACGTAAAGTGTTGATAATGGGGGAGGGGTATATGGAAAATCTGCTTTTCTGCGTGATTTTGTGTAAATCTATAATTTTTAAATAAAAATAAATTACTAAAAAAATTGAAGACACTTCCAGGTAAGAAGCAAACAAACAAAATTGATGCATTGTATGTAAGTAAATTAAATCTGTTCCAATTAGTGTCAATGTTATGGTATTTTTCCAAATTGTGTTTTCTTGGCTATTTATCAATTGCTATGTAATGTCAACTATTATGGCATTTTTTGCAAACCTATTTTGTTAATAATCCAAAGAAAGTTGAAGTGCACTGTTATATTCTTCCCAAATCTCATCTTCCTAACTAACATGTCACCAATAAGTACAAATGAACCAGTGCTCATTGCTAATGATTTATATTAAATTGGCCCAGGGAATTTATGGGTTGTCATGATTTTTAATCATGGGGAGCCTCTGAAAAAGGATTTATTCACAAGCCTCCTGGCATTCTGGGAATGTCCTTGACCTAGTTTGTACTACAAAAGTGCCCCTTTAATCTCCAACTAAAAGATCACCCTCAACTGGCCTCATCCCTTCTCACGTAACATAACCCAGGTAGGCGTCCAGGGCCCAGAAACCAATTTGCTTTTCTGTTGATCTGTAGAATGTTTAGAACTTGCCTGAGCTGAGCAGCAAAGTTCTTGATTTATGGAGTAAATTGACACACACAAACTGATAAATGAAAAAAATAAATGTGGTAAATAAAACCAATGGCTTTGCTTGGTGGGAGAAGGGATCAACAATTCATACACTTTTTTTTTGTAAGGGTAGCTTTACTTGCTTTTTAATATAAAAATTGAAGAAACTTTTTTTTCTAAATTAATAATCTGACTTGCTCCACTTTTGGCTGATATCACAATCATAAAGAAACATGATTGTGGCGTGTTACCCAAGAACAGCGTTTTGTGCTGGGGCATCTTGATATAGAGGATGCTCAGGAGGAATTCTGGGGCATTTTCCTGTGTACCATTAAGCAACACGGGAATAAAGTCTGTGTGAAATGTCACCTTGGCTGCCATTCTCTCCTGTTCAGGGCAGCTCTCTGAGAAATCCCTGCACTCTTTCTCTCCTTGAGCCACCTTTCTCACCTTGAACACATGTGTAACATCCATTTACAAAGATCCTGTTCTTTTATATTCTCAGCTTGGGATTCTTCAAATTTGCCTACTCTTGTGGTATTTGGGGTGAAAATATATTTTCATCGATATCATATTCAAGATCCATCTGGAGAGTTTCCCAATAATGGTGGACAAATGCTGCAACTCATAAGCTAACAATATTGCCATGCAATAATGGCAGGATCAGGGCTTGGACCTGTCCATGACAATTACCTCCCAGTTGCCAGTCAAGTTTCCAGGTTTGTTCCAGTTTTTTTCTGACAGTAATCCTGCTGCCTTTTAAGGGATGTGGGTTGTTACAATGTAGGGTCTCCTGGGAGATATTAGCGATACATATTGCAATAGATAGATGCTTTTCCAATATGAAGCTTCAGCATTCATTCTTTTGAGCTAAGCCTAAGATGTCTACTAGCCATAATTTCATGAGTAGGTGATTACATGCTACATTCTTGTAATACCATATACTTCTATTTTGTAGCATTACTATTTATAGCAAATTATTTTTTGATTATTGTCTCTACTATAAATCTGAGAGCCCTATAGACTGCAGACTTTGTTTCACCACAGTTTCTTTAGTATCTAGTAGACAGTGATTTGGATAAATATATGAATGAGTGAATTATTTAGAATTTAAATGCCTTGTTATGGATTTTAGAGTAGTTATTCATGTGTATTTTCAAACCAATATCTGAAGTTCTGAAATAGTCCCCATTTTTATAGAGGTATTCATATTTTAATTACTTGTCCACAATTGTTCTAAATATATTTGATTCTGTAATCACCCAAATGCGGTTACTCTCAATGCTAATAATCATACTGCAGTTTCTTAACTATAAAAACTTGTGAATTCCTTAACAAGTAGAGAATATATAAATTCCAGGTGCTTCTGGATTGCCTTCAGACAAGTATACTGAGAACAATTTATTGAGTAAATTATTTTATTTGATGCCTTCTTTACACTAATATAAACGTTAAAATATCTTTGAGTTTTAAGTTATTATTGGTCCCTTATATCAAAAATGACATACTGCACAACTAAAGTAAGCTCCATCAGAGTTTTCAAAGGATACCTGACAGTGCTTTCAACTGGTCACACCCTTTGCAATTTTTTAATGAAGCATTTTGTACGCAGTAAGTTCCTCTAGTTATTGGATTAATGGACTATTCTCCCTGGAATGCCCAATTGAAATGGCACGTCCAGTTTCAGTTTAGTCTCTTATAACTATCTCTTGCCTTTCTGGTGATATGTACACTTAAGTGCTGTTTGCTGACTAGAACAATTATATACTACTGATTTCTTCTCTAATGCAAGGAATAATGTAAAATCACCAATCTTTTTCAAATATAGCAATTGCAAATGGGAAAGTAAAATAAATGTGTCCCGGAATACAGAGTAGATGAAAACATGTATTACCTTTCCTCATAATCAAATCACCCTGGAAAAAAATCACACTGTTCACTGGTTAATATGATTAAGGAGAGACAAAATAGTGACATGATCATCAACAATGTTCTCTCATTTCCTCTGAACCGGCAAATAAGACACATAGTTACAAAAAAGTCACTGATACTTTGTACAAAAGGTTAGTATAATAGCAATGGTGTTTAAGTATAAAAGAAGAAAGAAGAAGGAAGACGAGAATGAAAAAGAAACTGAGGCAGTGTTCTGATTTATGAGCACATTCTACCCACACAAGTATACTAAACAAGCACACACAAAGAACACACAAGAAAGAGTAAATAAAGTAACTAGAGAAAAGGTGAAAATCTGAATAGCTTTGTGGTAGTTATTATTTCAAGTATCTAAAATGCATTATGAATATGTTGTTATTATTCAAAGAAAAATCTATTTCATTTTAAAACACTAATATTCTATTTTTGTAGGTGTGGTAGGTTGAATTATATAGGGCAGCATACACATATTCTGAATCTGAATCTGTCTCCCTATGGATGTGAGCTTATTGTAAATAGGACCTTTTGAAGATGTTATCTTCCATTGAGGAGTGGCCAACGAAATTGAGGTAGGCGTAAAACCCACATTGCTGAAGGCTTTATAAAGAGAAAAAAACAGAAGCCAGAGTCAGAGGAAACTTGAAGAGCAGACAGAGGAGAGAGGACATTGTCACATGACAGGAGGCAGAGCTACAAGCCAGGAGCCCCAGCAGCCAGCACCAGAATGCTACAGATTTGGGGAAGAAAGCAAGCATTGTCGATATTTTGATTTTGGACTCCTTCTAGCCTCAAAACCATGAGCCAAGAAATTCTTGTGGTTAAGCCAAAACCGGTTTGTGGTATTTGCGATAGCAGATTAGGCAAACTGAGATAATAGGCTTATGAAAAGCCAACGTAATTTGTTATTTTTTTTCATTAATTAACAAAAGAGCTTGGACATCTGTGTTAAAATGGCAGTTATAGGGGTTTGTTTTTATTCCCTTTGAAACTTTGTTGGCACTGGCATGTGGATGTCCCAGGGGGCAAAGGATGTAGCACTCTTTCAAACATATTTGTTTAATATTGAATTACTAGAGGCAGGGAGAAACTGGTATTCTGTTAATAAAGCTAAATTCCTCTTTATATGTGTGACACCCACATGCCCATATTGTCCTCTTTTCAGGCTTCCCCTAATCCAGGGGTTCTTAACAAGGGGTCCGTGAGCTTGAATTGAAATGACAAAACCATTATTCTTGTGGGGATGTGTTAGTGCGAGTGTGATATATTTATTAAAATAATACACAGTATAGTGTGGACTTAGTAAGGGGTCCATGGTTTTCACCTGACTGGCAAAGGGGTCCCTGGAACAAAAAAGGTTAAGAACCCCTGCAAGCAGATGCAGCTTGCACAGGGGCATTCAAGCTAATGTAGAGCTGAATTCACATCTCCAAGGGAAGGAAAAAGGAGCTGGACCTCAAGATGCATACCGTCGGGGGCATCTGCAGGGTGGACCCATACAAGGAGCTAGCCCTGGACCTCGCAAGGTGGAGAAGCAAGACAAAAACCTGAGGCAGAGGAACAAGAGCCACTTCCACGTCATCCCTGGGGACCAGAGCCTGCAGCTCCTGGACCACTTCGGCCCCTCATTCAGGGCGACAGGGGCAAGCTCATCGTATGCGCTGCCCAGCATGGGACTTGGGTGGGTTCCCCCAATTTCTGGCCATGGGGCAGATGCTGAACTTGAACACCCACCTCACTCAAGAGCCCTTTGGTGGCCACCTGACGCATTGCCTGGACCAGGAGGATGCCCGGAGGCCCAGCATTTGGCTCCATGGGTTGGGGTTAGGGTTAGGGTTAGGATACCAAGAGGCAGTGTTCAGTCAGTCCCAGTAGCCTCCAGCAGGACAACGGGTGCAGACTCAAGGGCAAAGGACAGCCTGTGCACCCTATCCATATCCCTACCCAAAACGCCTGCTCTTGGGATGCCTGGAAACCGAACCCTGGGAAAACTGCAAACTTCTTTGGAGAATCACGTGAATCACGTCAGGGCAATAGCACTTTTAAACTTAGGTTTTCTATAGGCGTAATACCTTAATCATGTTCTTTGAAGGTTTTCCCCAGATCTGAAGGTTGCTGAGCACCTAAATGATGTTTCACGACAGCTTTGGGTGATCCTACTGCTATTTGTAATTTGCTGTATGAAGTTGGCTGCACTTAATCTGCAAACTCGTTTCTCTCAGTGTAAATTTGTTCATTCCTGGTAATCTATTTTATATGATAATACATTTTTTTGCACAACATTTTAAAAAACTGGTGGACCTTCATTGATGATGTGTTCCATTTTGACAGACAGCTTTCGGGTATAAATCCAGAGAAGTGCTTTATAAATTTGAAGTTTGTGATTTTGAACAGAGATTGTGATTTAATAGTTGTTTTGTTGTTGAAATTCGAATTTAACAATTCTTAATTATCTCCCATGGATAGTGATGCATTCATGTTACCAGATGATCAGCCCATTACATTTTGATTCAACAAGCAGATTTGCTGTTTTGGAAGTCATTGTCTTTCTACGACTGTTCAGTCTTTTAAAGAGAAATACTTAAGGGAAGGTTGTAGAATTTTTTCTTTCTTTCTTTAAAGGAGAGTACCACCTCTTATTTGAATGAAAGTCTGATATTTGCTGGTGGCAGTAATTGTTCTGTGTTCTGGTTGATGTGTAGAGTGGGTCGTCTGAGTGCTCTCATTTGTTTTTATTTCTGTCAGTCACTTTGTTATAAAAGGATTTTAACATGGCATAAAACTTTTTGACAAGATAAGCCTCCTGCTTTATGGAGCTTCTTGGATTCACCTAAGAGATTTGAAAACGAATAGCATAAAAATTGCCTCCACCCAACTTTGGCAGGTATTTTATAGCAGGAGAAAACTGTCTGAATATTCTAGTCCTTTTAATTTCTCTCAAAAGGCAAAATAGGATTGCCTTGTATTCTATAAAAAATGTTTGTAAATAGAGCTTGTATTGCTTGTTGGGTCAATTTTCCCAACCTAAAATTGATCTCATTTCCACTTTAGCTACTTTTAGTCTTTATTTATCAAGTCATGAAGTTTGGGCTTTTAAATTTTGTAACATTTTGTGATTTTTGTACAATACCATATTTGTACAATTGGGTCATTTTCAGATGATGGAAAGAATGACTAAGATGAATAGTTTTACTTTTTTAAAAAATGGCAAACTGCGTTTCTCCTCACTGTCCCCATTAGGTTTGTTTTATCTTCAAAGTCACTACTTTTGCCTTCTTAGCTGCCAGTTTTCCCATTTTTCTCTTTCCCAAATCAGCAGAAAGTCTTCCAATCCTTCTAGCCCTTTCCTTCTGTTCCTAATCTTCTCTGGCTACATCCTCACAAATATGATTCTTTCCCTACCTATGCAGAGCAATTTAAGCAGTTTCAGCTTCTGGTGTTAAATTCTGTGTAATTCCAGCTATAGTTAGTACTGTATTTAAGTTTATGGAGTAAAGTAGAACATGGGATTGTGCTCATGAAATTGAAGAATTCACCCTTTTCTAGGGGTTAGCAACCTGAGTATGCAATGGAGGATTCTAAATGTGAAATATTTTAGGTTGAACCACACGAAATGACCAATATTTGACTGATTTCAACCAATAAAAATGGCAACTTCATATAGCTCAACCTAATACATGTATTTTTTCCAAGTACAAGGCAAAATTAAAAATAAAGAGCTCCTTCCCTGCAATAAGCTAGCACAGGGCTGACACATTTTGTCAGTTGTATAAAGAAGTTTGCATTAACTTCCATCATTATCATTATGTTCCAGGACCCTTTGGATATCGTGGTTCAAGTCAGCTCCACAGCTAACATGAGCACAAAAATGTATAAAAAAAAAAGGGGTGGGGTGGGGAGGGACAAACTATATCATGACTGGAAGCTAGAGGCTGCCATTCAAAGGCAAGACACAGAGGGCATTTCTCAATAATTTTGAGGCTGTCTACTTTTGATAAATATGTACAAAAACAAGAAGCAAGCATGTACAAAAAAAGAGTGACTGATTTTTTAACTCATCCAAGTACTATTAGCTCCTTGTGTATTACATGAAGATTTTCATCCCCTCGGTTTTTCTTGGAATGACGAGATGGAGGTCCTCTGGTAGAGATTCACTTTTGGTGCCTCTCCACTTCTTCCTGGACTCTTCCCTTCTAGAGGAAAGACTTACCTGCTTGGAGAATAGGAGAAAAAGAAATGAGCACATTTTCTTTAGCACACATGCTCTCTCTTTCTCCAGCCATGGCCTATCTTTGGAATACATATACTCTTAGCTTCTTCATGCAATAAATATTTTGGAATGACCTCTGTCTTAAAGGATAGACTGAGGTTGTCCAGCTCCATCTGTGAACTAGTTGGGTAAATATGTTTAATTCAGGGACAAAGAATCAGGGAGCACATTTGGCTCCAGATCTATAATACTTTCTCCAGTTGAGATGCCTGACTCTGTCTCATTTCCAAGTTGCTTCCAAACTTGGGAATAGAAAATAAGGTGCTATTTATTGGCCTTTTCAAATTTCAATATAGTGAATTAGAGGAAACACAACAGATCTGACCAATCACATGTTAAAGTCATGACCACAGAACTCAAACAGGCACTCAGCCCTGCCTGGCAATCCAGCTATCCTGCTATGTGTTCATCTATTTCATGCTTTCTCTTCTCACCTCAACACTCCATTCCTGCCCCACCCCTAAACCTACTTGACGCTCTCATCTCATATGAAAAGGAGAAAATGGAAGCAATTAGATAAGAACTTTTCCACCTTTATCTTACTAAATTTACAAACTTGCTGCCTCTGTCTCCACATTCTATGTCTTCTCCCCTGCTATTTTGGAAAAACTGCCTTTTCCGTGTCAAAGACTAATACTGTTCCTTGTGTTTTGAATCTCATACTCTCTCAATAGTGGGTGTAGCTGCTCTCCTTCTAGCTCTCTGTCCTACTAGATCATTCTCAACAGCATGAACACATTCTCTGTTATTGCTCATACCCAAACAAGCAGACAGACGATAGACAAACAAACACAATCATTCCTCCTCCTAACTACTGCCCAGATTCTGTACATTGCAAAGGTTTTGAAAAGAGTTGTCCATAAACATTGTCTGTACCTTGTATCGCTCCTGTCTCTCCTCTAATTTCAGCTTTCATCACAACTACTCCACTAGAAACTCCTCTGCTAAGGTCACCATGACCTCCAGTCTGCAAAATGCACATTCCTTATTTAACCTGCACTCTCAAGAACTTCAGAAAAAGTTAAAACACTATTTTATTTTTGCTTTTAGTTAAACTATTATCTTATCAAATTAGTACATGTGTATATTTTTAAAAAGCCAAACAGTCCTACAAAATACCCTCTTTCTCCCCTTCTTCCATGCTTCCCTCCTCCTCTACTTTTTCTTCTCCTTTTACTTTATACAGAGCCCTATCATTGTGTAATGAATGCAAAATTCTCTGTTTCTCCGAGCATATAGTTATTGATGTTCTTTCAGTTTCCTTCTGCTTTCTTCATCCATTTTTCAATGCAATCTGTAACCCAGGACCTAGATTTATCTTAATAATTAAACATCATTTAAAAATACACATTTTTTAAATACACACTGTCTAATGCATTTGCTCCTCACGTCATCACCACGAAATATAATCGGGTATTTATTTCTCTGATAAGCATTTCTTCTATCTAAAATTATCTTGTTTGTTTTTAATTGACTTTTATTCACAGTCTCCACTTTCTCACTCCCCACCCCCCCACACGAAAAATAAATCCCCTGAGGGAATGAAGCACCACTCTCTTATTCACTGCCGACTTCCAACATCCAGAACAGGACTCAATAAATATGAATTGGCAGAGTGACAGAATATTAATTAAAGAACATGTTGACTTTCTCTGGGAAACCATGAAGAACAAGACCTCTGTTTATTGCCCTCTCTCCTCACTCTACTAACCCAGGGCTTTAAATCTGGAAGGAGTGTCTAACCAGTATGCAAGTGGAAAATAAGGAGAAATGTTGGTAAGAAGAATCATTTACCCTGCTTTGACTCAGCTCGTGTAGAATGTGAATAATTCTAGTATTGAATAAAAGAAGAGAAAAACATAACACTATAAGAGAGTATGAAAATGTTGAGCACAATGACAAGAATGCTGTATTCAAGAGGTAGAGTAGAGGCTTCTAGCAAAATGGTGAGATGAGAGAATGTTGACTGCACCTTCTCTATTCTAAAAAATAATGCAATAAGCAAATAAAATAATCTGGACAGGGCAAAGGACTGTGGTATAGGCACAAGGAAGGGGGTTCTCCATGCAGTTGTTCAACTTACGGACCATGTAGTGGCAAGAAAGATTAGGAATGAGCCAAGGAAGCCCTTATTCACCTCTTGAAAAAGAGAATCCTGTGCAGGAAGTAATTAAAAAGAATTTACAGCAAAATGTACCAAGACCTCCTGGCTCAGCACAAAATGAGGTAGGCGAGGAAGGCAGATGATGGGGAAGCCAGAAAGAGTAAAACCACTTTCCTTCTGACAAAGTCATTTAATGGGAAAAGAAAGCTCAGGGAGAAGGTAAAGGGGGCACGTTTCCTACTAAAGTTGACCATGATAGCAGATGCAAGAAATACAATTTTCTACCAAGGAAGATGTTTGCTGTGGCAATTTCCTCTGGATTTATCCCTCTCCTTTCTGACTTTGGTCTGGCACATTAAAGCCATAGGTAAATCTAAATGTTTCCCTCCTCCCCTCATCCATGATTGAATAATTTGGCCAAGAGTCTAAATTATTTCTGAAAGTGTCAATCTCAACTTATCCCAAAGAATATTCTTTTGAAAAAAGACTACTTGAAGAAGTAATCCAACAAGTTGAGAATGAGAGGAAAATTAAATAAATAAAAAATGAGAAAAGATTTGAACTTTTAAAATCATAGTACACAAACAACCCTTTACAGTTTTGATTAGTTCTAAATAAATAATGTGCTTCATAAACTGCAAACAAATGTTTTATTGCCACAATATATAAAAACTCCTCAAGAAGTTAATAACAAATTAACACTCTCCCACCCTTCCCTTTCACATACAAAATGAAATGGCATGAAAAATGTTTGAGCTCAGTAGCAATTAAAGAAATTTTAATTGAAAAATGAAAGATAAGCTCCGTTTCCCTTCCTGCCCCCTTTAATTGCAAATAGGAACCCATTTGTAAAGATGGAAGTCCAGTGCTGAGAGATATTTGGCAATGTGTGCTTAAAAACATCTTCAAATTTTGCATATACTTTGATGAAACAATTCCTTGCCCAGAGATTTTATATAATTTCATGTACAAAATATATATTATCATTATTTAAAACAGCAAAAAGATGTTAACTATATATATATATGTATATATACACTCTCTCACACACACATACATAAGAATACACCATTTTAAGTTTTCAGCATTTCTTTTCTGTGTTTTGGTAAATTTTCACCCTTTGTACAAGGTTCTCCTACTTTTCCAAGCATAGAGAGTATATCTGAGTAAACACAATCCTAGCCCATTTTTCTATATTCAACCACATGTCCTTCATTATCTTCATGTGGTACATCTGGAACATAAAAGGACATGCATTTAAATGTACATCAAAGAGGAATATTTATTGCCTTGAGAGAATGTTCACAGTGAATTGATATTATTTTTCAAAACACATGCAGGTACCTAGAGAATGTGCTGTTTGTACATATGCAAATAGGTTAAATGTGATATAGTTAAAAGAGATAATGCTTTTTTGTGTTTTTCATATTTATGCATTTAATACACACCATTATATAATAAAAAACAAAGCAAAGTTCTGATCCATGAACAAACTGTACTCTTACCTTATATTGTGTGTTTTGGCAACTGTGCAAAAAAAAACTGCAAAATATTTGTTCCATTTTGCAGTTACTGCTCATGTAGAAAGAAGGGCAGTGCAGTAGGCCAAATTATTACTGTATTCCTCCCTTCTCATTGCTGTAGGTTTAACATTATTTCCATTGGAAACAATACAATGAGGGAAGGAACCAATAATTTTCCCCAAAAAGGGGATCAGGGAAATAATCAAAGTGACATTTCCATTGTTCCTTTAAAGATCAGCATCTTTCTGACAAATAAAAAGGAAAACAAAAGCATATCTTAAGCACTAAGAACTGCATGGAAAAAGCAAGGGAGCATAAATGTTTTTGGCATCTTTAATGATCACAAAATATAAAAATAGTAACATTTTCTGAGAAATTGCTACGTACCCAGCCCTGTGATACCTGATCTGCTTTGGGTTTCTCAACTCCAGTCATACCATAAAGCATGGATTTTTCGATTTTTCCTCTCTCCCTCTTCCCCTCTCCTACCTTTCCTGTTTGTGGAAAAAGTGAATATGCAAATGTGACAAATTCTGCGGAGGCTGAGATGAAACCTGAGAAACCTGAGAAGGACCTCTCAGGTGTGGCAGTTGGTTGTCCCATTTTCCTTTGAGACTCCGGAGAGGTGAAGAGGTGGTGGTGAAGGACACCACCAAGGATGGAAGGGTGGGGAAGTTGACAGAACTCGTGTCTGAAGGACTAATGATAACATTTTATTCATGCTTACATTTAAGACATATTTATTAGCCACCATTTGAGGCTGAAGTGCCAGAGAGTATGAAAAAAATTAAGCATGCTCACTGCTCTCCTTCAGAGATCTCCTAGTTGGGGCGACTTGTACTTCATTTTGTCATCTATCTGTTCACATGTCTGGTTGACTAAATGAGTGAACAAATGAATGGATGCATGAATGAATGAATGGTCAATATCCTTGGGGTAAAAGAAGTGTGCAGAGTGGCCATATGTGCACTGAGCACAAAAGTCAAAATCAATTAGAACTTCTATTGCTATGAAATAAGAAGATGGAACTGCTGTAAATCTGGGTAAAAGATAGTAAATTTTATTTTAAAACAGTATTTCTTCAGGTTATAAATATATATTTTTAATCTTAGTTTTAGTATTGCAAATACCCTATTACTATCTTCCTGTACCCCAAATTAAAAACTGTTCTCTAGAGCAACGGTAAGGCACTGAAGGTAGGATCTTGAAGAATCAGAAGTAAAAATAAGTGGCACTGGTAATTTATTGTGGCCCCATGGAAGTAAGGGGAAGGGAACATTGAAAGAGGAAACGTGACATTAATAACAAAATTGCTTACTCTTACTTGTCAATAGAGATTGATCCTGGCTATGAGTTTTAGATTCTATTACACAAATATTTGAGGGATGACAATTCATTTCAAGAATGTAACACATGCTACTAAATATTAGTAGCTCATTAAAGAAAGAAATGATAATGTTAAACATTGCATGAGAATGAAAAAACTAGCTCATTGTAAATGAAAATTTTATCAAATGCATACAAATTACAAACATTTAAAAATATGTTAATTAAAATTACAGGCTCCAGTCCCATTTCATCATTTATTATACTGGAGTGTTGTTCACACATAATGAAGGTTATTTTATTAAATCAAATAATTGGAAAATAAAATCAAGTTTAATCATGCGTAGTGGTCAGAATTGAATTATACAGCTCTTCCTATTTTTAGTGCTTGTGGATTTTTTATCTTGGCACAGCTATTATTTAGTTCTTCATGCCCTTTCCTTAGTCAGTCCCAATCACTCTGTTTTCCTTTATGTTGTTCTTTGAATTCCAACCAAAGTACTTCATCATGCTTACATCTAAGTCATCAACATAGAACAGAATATTCTAGGTGCAGGCCATTAGAGGTGTCCTAACATGGAGTATAATGTGCCTGCTGAATATCCGTGCTGTATCTCAACATTATACTAGTTTTATTTTGGCTCAAATCATCAGACAAACTTATATGCATCTTTCTGGCACTCAGTGAAATCAAAAAGTTTATTTATTTTGGCAATAATTCTGCTTGGAATTTCTAATTGCTAGATACACTTGTCACTCATTCAACATTCACCTGAAAGTTTACAGACCCTCAGGTACTTCCATGAATTATTTATTACTCCAGGCAATAAGAAATTTAAGCAAAAGAGCACAAGAAACAGTTCTTGTTATCACTACCAAAGTAGTACCTACGTTGCGTGTGATGAGTGAGTGTGAATGCACATAAAACGTTTTCCTTTCCCTTCCAAGTTAGAGACCTGACTCTGGGGTGGGACAATCCACCAAGAGGTGCATTTCCCAGGCGCTCTGGAAAACGTGTGGAGACTCGTGCCTTGGTCTCATCCATGGAGTGTGAGTGGACTTGGTGCATGTCACTTCTAGCCAAGGAGAATAACAAAAGAGGGTGGCTGCTCTACTCCTCTGCCTGTCCTTATTCCACAGATGAAGAAGAGATTCAGGCTTTCAAGGAAGGCCTGGCCACATGTGTGTGTGTGGGGGGGGGGGGGGGCATCTGCTCACCAGGAACTCCTATGGTGGGATTTTATGGGAACGAGAAACACGCATCTATTGTCAGAGCTGAGATCTGGGGATTTGTTTGCAATGGCAGCTAAAATTGCCCTCGTATTACAGCAGAGTACTGTAAAGAAATGCCCCGAGGTGCCTGCCACCCACCTTCTTGAAGGAAGTAGTTTTAGAATTAATGAAGGTCTGATTGTTGGCCCAAAGTCACAACAGCCTTCAGGTTAGTTTACTGAGGTCTCCTGGAAGCCACAGATGGCAGCCTGGAAAGGCCGGCGGGAGCAGAAGCCCCAGCTAAGAGCCGAGAGTCCAGGCTGGATGGCTGCAGGCTGAGCTAAAGCAATGGCAATAGGGAAGGGGGCTGGGGGAGAGGGTGGGCAGGGAGGTAGTATATACAAACTCTACTGGGTAGATTTGACAACACTTCCCACTTGACAGGGTGTGGAAAGGATGAAAAAAGAAAACTAAAGGAGGACTTCTCGTCCTGACTTGGGCAATCAGGTGGGTAGTGACACTCCCTTTGAGAATATGATTACAAATAAATTATAGATTTAACACGGTTTAAAGAAAAAAGAATGGCATTATTTTGGATTGAAATAATGGCATTAGGTTTTAGCTTATCTGGAATAAGAACTAGGAACATTTTTAAAAGGGAAAGGTTATGTGTTAGGCTTGCCCTAAGAGGTACTTTGGAGTTTGGTTTACAAGGAAGGGTTTATGTGGAGCCATGCTGTTGTGACGGAAGGGGAGGGAAGAGGAAAGCTACGAGCTGCATCTCACTTCTGTTTATTCTCTTGGGCAGTCCCTAAGAGTTATTCATGCTGAGTTGCTTAGACACAACCATGAGAAACAAAGGTCTGTTAGGACCTCCACTTAGACAGTGGAGATGTGAGAGCTGCCCCACCTAGGTTGGCTGAACCTCAAATTATATTGCCCAAAACCAATCCTCTAAAACAGAAAAGCACATATATCCAGCTTGCTCGTGTTTTGATTGGAACACAGTTTATTTTAAATCATCTACCTTCAGCATAAATATTTAATCAAAGTTTCCAAGTGGGCTTTGAAGTCTCAAGCAGCAGTCATCTCTCAAGTCAGGTGTCGAGACTAATCAAACCTTAAGAAAAAGTGCAACATTCATAACCATGCCATCATTTCATTGAATCATTCCTGTTAAATTTTATTTCAGTGCAGAAATCACAACACTTGCCTTTGTCTGACAGAAATGCTGCTCAGGGCTATAATTTTCATTTGACTGAAGGGTATACGGCTTGTGTTGTTTGGGGCAACCATATGAAACTCCGAACAAAATGACTCTTAATTCAACCCCACATTCTGGGACCCTTTCTTTAAACTGAAGAATGAAAAGGGGAATGTTTCTACACTAATTCTCTGACCCCAATAATTTTCAAGCTAAATTTCTGCTTAGCTGAAAGGCTAAAGCCACTGAACTGCACAGAAATACCTCCAAATATTATTCCTGAAACATCAAGAAAATGCTGTTATTGAGAATTTTACCATCTTTTTCTGACTCCCGGAATTGAGACAGAGATTAAATGGGATGATACATGTAGCCACTCTGGATGGAATCATTCTTGAGGAAAATTAAAAATCTGTGCTACCCTCCTTTGCAACGTCATTGAAAACAGCAGTTCTTTGTGTGTTCCACTAACTCTGCTAAGATGTTTTAAAGAATATATTTGATTATGTTGAGAAATACACTTTTGGATATATCTAGAACATGAAAATGCTATATTTGCATATTCAAAAGAAATACACGGCTTCGGTAATTACAGAAAAAAAATGAGTTGCTCTTGGATTGAGGAAAGTTTTTTCTTATTAACTATTGCTAAAAATGGAAATCAAAAGAATGCTTTCAAACCTAAGTAGAGAAACTCAACATGATAATTCCCCACCAATAGGTCCCTAGAGAGAGCCTCACCCAGGACTTAGAAAATAGGGCAGTTACTCAGGGCTTGCATTTTCCCCTAGCCTACATGTGGTATTCCACCCAGTCTACTGTGTAGGAAGTCAGCCAGGGGAAGACATGGCTGTGGATGAAGTCATTCAATTTAGAGAAAGAGGAGCCTGCATTCCCATGTATGGAACAATTAAATAATTAGATCACTAGCATCACTATTACCAATCAAGAGCATCTGCCGAGCAGGGCCAGGTGCTCTGCAGCACCATCTTATAAACAGTCCAGCTCATTTGGTTGCAACCAGGCTCTTTCTATCAGAAGGAAGGCTGGCAGGCAAGGTCCCCATGAAGCAATATGGTATCAGGAACAATCAATGAAAGGTATTTTGGAGGAGGTAATGTATTATAGTGTACAAAATCCTAAACATCAAAAATCTGGAAGTCCAGAACTTCTTGTCTAAGTCGAATGGAAGAAAAAATATGAATGAATGAAAAAGAGCAAAATGTAAACGCTCAGTTGTTATTCATTGAAACATGGACTCATTTAATAGCTTGGATTCAAAGGATATTAAGTGATACTTTCTAAGGATACAAAGATGTTTAAAACATGATTCATTGAAGAGACAAATGTAAACACCATAATTACTGTGTAGAGAAAGTGACTGGTTTGTGCAGAGTGGGGATGTGAAAAAGCACTTCTCAATTTATTCTCTGGGTTTCTCCCTCAATCCCTAAGCTGTAGATTGTCTAAGGATTTTATTCCTGGTTGTTTTCTCCCTCTTATTATAAAATCTTTTGTGAGATTATTCTGTTCCATGGTCTCAATTGCCAAGTGTAAATTGAGAGTCTCCAAATCCAAATCCCAGCCCAGAAATCCCCAACTCACATATCCCACCCTATACTAGCCATCCCTCAAATGGATGTCACAGAGCTGTTTCAAATTCATCTTGTAGAAAACATCTCCCTCCCTCCTCTCAATTTTATATTAGCTGTGGCCTCAAAAACCCATTCATCACCCATATATATACACATGTGCATGCACACACACGCATATACCCTAAAGTCAGGTACAGAATAAAATATTGGGAATAAAAGTTTAAAACAGAGACAGACTATGTTTTCATGGAGTTTATAACTTTACACACACACACAACTAAATAATCAACCAACCATTATTTTGATTAGTGCTTTGAATTACGGAGATTTCTATCAAGATTTAACCAAGCCACGTTCCTATTTAGGCATATTATTGAGGACCAGCTTTGACTGGGAAGTGAGGGAAGAACTCATTGCTAAGCAGCACCCAATATGAGTCCTAGAAGATAAGTCAGATCCGGGTGGAAAGTGAGAGTAAGAGCAGAGCTTTGCAAGGAGAAGAAATTTTGAAGATGTGAACAAAGCATTCAAGGAAGTTGCCCTCAGAATATTTACAGAAATTCACCCTCTTTCAGTCCATTAAAAAATTTCAAAGAATTGGAAAATTTCAAAGAATTTGAAAAATTTCAAAGAACTACAGTCTCTGACCAAAACTCATTCAAGTTAGAAAACAGTAACGACAATAATAATTGTAACCATAATCATAATAATGAAAAATAAATCTGGACACACCTGGAAGTAGTGCTCCAAAGAGTTGACCCAGCAAGTCTGAATTAACTCAATGAAAAAACAGGTGGTTTCTGAGCACCATAAACGTCACTTTTCCAATAAGGTCAGTTCATTGAACAAATTGTTCTCATTGTTTTAGTTGCCAACCTCTTCGTCCCCATACATATATGTGGGATGGCATGGGCCAAGCCCGACTTATGAACTCCATTCTGTGCTCTATCCAGACAACTCTTCTTGCCCATGCGCCTCTCCTCAGGATGGTGAGTGGAAGGGGATAAGTACTATGTTCTCTTCTTGTAAATTTCCCAGTAAATCTCATTATATATTTATTCTATATGGCACTAATGATGTGTTCCCATCTCCTCTTTGACACATAATGAGAATAACAAAACTTTAAATTGAAGGTCTCATGTGTATCTTTTTTAATTCTGAGAAATTCTCAGGCATTATCCTTAAACGTGTGGGTAGCTTTCACTTTTTTCTTCCCTTCTGGGGTTCCTATTAAAAGGATGTTGACACTGATAATTCTATCTCCCCTATATTTTCGCTTTCTCTCATTCTTTACAATTCTTGTAATGTCTTGATATATTTATAAATATATCTTTGAAGGTTTAGCACTTACAAATAGCCTAATTCTTTCTCTTTCTCTCATCAAAATTTGAATGTTTATAGTAATAATGGCATTTTAACTCTTATTGCCTATGAAGATGTGAAAATTTTTAATCATATGAATATGTTTGTTTTATTTCAGAATGCTATTGATATGATGATCAGTAAAACACTATCAAGAATAAAAACATATTTCCTGAAAATAAAATTTTATGAAGGAAATGAAACAGAAATATGAGTTCAATGAGGAGAAGAAATGATGTGAAATTATTAATTACTTAAGAGTATATTTTAATAAAAGAAGGAAGATATCAAATTGTTATAGTATTTAGATAACAATAAATAAATTTTAAAAAGAGATAAAATAGTTAATTTTTAAATGTGAATATTTACATATGCTTGGAATTACTTTTCTTCATAACTATTTGCATTTATGATGACAAATTCTGGATGTCATTTTAGTGTGAAGGGTAAAATTACACATTTTTTTCAGAAAAAAATTAAGAGGCTATAAGAAGCAAAAGTAAATGTTAAAATACTAAACTTCCTATCCATTTCTATAAGACCAAAAGCATAAAGATGAATTATGAGACTTAAAATTGAGCTTAGGAAGCTTGTGGAATTACCAGTTTACCTACCAAAATTATAAGTTAATTCTATAAACTGGCAACAAACAGAAAAGGAAGTTTAAGATGATGCCTTTTACTATAGCATCACATATTTAATTATCTAAGGGTAATTTAATAAAAGATTTGTAAGACCTATAAACATAAAACTATAAAACAATGAGAGAATAGAGGGACATACCATAGTTTTGAAATCTTCAATATTGTAAATATGTCTTGTTTGCTTTTTTTTAAAAAATTAATATACAGATTCAAGGCAATTCCAATTAAAATTTCTGAACATTTTTGTTTTATGTTTTATTTTGTTTTATGTAGCTTGATGAGTTGATTCTAAAACCAGGGACAAGAATAACCAACACAATTGGGAAGAAGAAAATACGGGAGGGCTTGTTTTACTGGATCTCATTATTTTGAAACCTCAGCAATTAACACAGGGTGCAATTATAGAAAACAGACAATAGTAAACGAATAGCAAGTCCAGAGACTGACTCACTCATGTATGAAAATTTGACTTAGGGCCAGTCAATGGGGAAATGCAGTCATACCAGCAGATAATGTTAGGTCAACAAGATGTCCATGTTGAAGAAAAGGACGCCACACACAGAAGTTCATGTATGTGTTGAATGCCCAGGGCTCAATCTTGGGTCTTCTTCTCCTCTTGATGTAAATACTCTCTTTTACCACATGATTTTTTCCCCCAGACTCATGACTATCTAAACAGTATCTAAATGCCGATTACCAGATGTATATCTCTATGTCCCCTAGCCTCATTCCTGAAATTCAGAGTAAAAAAATTCACTGTATTTGATATCTGTACTTGAAAGTCCTATATGTGTTTTAGATTTAGTACGTTAAAAACAGTGCCTTGATTTCACCCAAAGGCTTCTCCTAACATCTTTTCCCCAATGCCCAACAAACTTTCTTCTCTTCCATAATTGAGAATTTTGAAAAATGGCACCATGCTCCATCAATTTCCTAGGACACAGCCTTCTTTTTTCTCTCACCCACCAACTCCAATCCATGCGCATCTCCCAGAAGCACGATGCCCAACAAAACATATCTCAAATCTGTTTATTTTTTTTTTCTCATCTTTACTGCCACCCTAATCTAAGCTCCCATGATATTTTGTGTTCTAACTGGCCTCATCATTTCCACTCTTGCTCTCTATAATCCATGCTACAAAGTTTTTCTTTAAAAATATAAGTTAGATTACATTTTCCTTTTTTAAAAAAATCCTTTAATAGAAACTTATGGCAGTAAAATAAAATCAAATTAGTCCCATGGCTTGAAAATCTATTACCTGGCCCCTACCTATGGCTCCTACTTTATCACTCTCCTCTTTTCCTACTAAGTTCCGGTTAAACTAGCTTCTTCCTTTTCTTGGAATAAGTAAAGACTGTGTCGACACCAGGGTATCTGTCCTCAGGATTGCTCTAGGATATTTTTGAATTGCTGAACTCACTCATGCATCAGGTTCCAACTAAAATGTCAGCTTTACCGAGAGACTCCCTGACCACCCTATGTTTCTAATGCTAGCAGTCGTCAATCATCCCCCATCATAACATGATATTTTATTATCATTGTACCCTTAAAATGAGCTGTAATTGCCAGACAGATTCGTTTGTTTATTCCAGTGGTTCCCAAGGTATGTGAAAGATCTACCCTGACTCTTTCAGGAGGTCTATGAGATCAAAAGGGTTTTGGCGATCGTGAATAATGCTGCTATGAACATCAGTGTGCAGATGTCTGTTTGTGTCTCTCCTCTCAGTTCTTCTGGGTATATACCTAGTAATGGTATTGCCGGGTCCCATGGCAAGTCTATATTCAACTTCCTTAGGAAGTGCCAAACAATCCTCCACAGTGGTTGTACCATCCAACATTCCCACCAACAGTGAATAAGCGTTCCTGTCTCTCCACATCTTCTCCAACATTTACAGTTTTTCGACTTTTTAATAGTGGCCAGTCTAATAGGTATGAAATGATATTGCAGTTTTGATTTGTTTTCTCCAACCTAGATTTTCTTGATACACTTTATCCAAAACAACATATGACAGCAGATCGGATGCAGAAACAGATATAAGAATCCAGTTGTCTTTTAGGAGCCAGATATTGAAGAGATTTGCAAATGAGTAAAACAATGCTGCTCTTCTTGCTAATTGTTTTTGCTTTGGTAAATTTATTTAGCATAAAAAGTATTTTAAGGTCACATGTAATGGCTTTATAGCTGTTACTTTAAAATAAATATTCTAAAAAATTCTCCATTTTAATTTTTTATCCACTAACCATTGGTGGATAGAACTCATATAACCAAATGCTTTCGAGGGGGGTTTCTCAGTAACTTTTAAGAATATAAAGGGGTCTTGGGACCCAGAAGTTTTTGCATTCCTCCTTCATTTGCTTTCTGTCTCTACTGAGAACAGGACACTGCCTGGCTTTGATACTGCTGCATCAACATCGCCCCAAAGGGTGCCTGGCACAGGTGCTGGCAGGTAGTCCTTTGCCAGGGCTTCTCCCAGCTGCTAGCTGTGCCAGCTTCCCAAGCCCCACCCCAGCCACCCAGAGTTCCTCTTTTCCTCTGTGCTGTTTAAGTCCTGCTAGAGCTCACCAGGGCCATGAGAGACAGAGAGATGTTTTAATGCTCTATAAATATTGTTTCTTTATTAATTTATGAAAAATGCATCTGATGATGGCAGCTCGTAAAAATGAAATCCGAAGCTGTCTTTGAATACTGTAAATTACTCTGCAGTTATTTAAGCTTAGTGTCCTGGTAAAATTTTTAAGAGTTAAGTATATTTGCCAATTGATTTGTCCAGTTATTTTGGGGATCCTTTAACATTTCCTGCCATTGTATGCTGTGGATTTGTGATGATTACTGTTAGTCACTTCTCCTCAGTGGAAACTGCATTTCAGAAATGGTGTAGGCTATTCTTCATATATTGCTTTCCAAAAGTACCTTGTAGTAGTGTTATAAGCACAATTAATTGTTTGCAATTTGATTTGAGATCTTCAGGCAGAAAAGGTGAAATGTAATTTCCAAGTAGTTGTGTTTACCATTATGGTTTAACGACACATATTAGCCATGCAAACCCAAAGGGGCCATAGCCTCGGGACAGGATTCTAGCACTCTGTGCACAGAGGCAGCCAAGCGATACTCATTAAGGCTAATAGGAGTAAAATCCACTGTAAACCTTGAGGCCATGATCACAGCACATTCCCTGGTGCCATTAGGAGTAAACAAGATCGATGGGAGAGTCGTTTCTGCACAGGCATTTCAAAACCGTACTTGACTATCTTATTCACATGAGCGGACGCAAATGAAACTTAGTTTTAGTTGGTAGTTGCATTTTTAAAGCTGTAGCTCGGTAGGGAATTTTCATGCAGAAAAGGTGACTAAAAAAGTAGAATAATATCTTTTTCATTCAATCTGAAATATCTTCAGATTTCCTGCCCTGCACCAGGAATTGAGCTTGACGCTGGCAAAATGTTTCTGAGTATCCCAGCACGGTTTCTGTTCCCCTGAGCATTGTAGGAGAAACATAAAAGAGTAAGGTCACCAAACAAGTATTTAGGAGCTGTGGCCTTCAAAGGAAATGCGCAGGGTGTTATGAGAGAACGAATCAGGGAGAAGTAATTTCGGCTGGGCGGTCAGGAAAGGCCTCTGCAAGGAGAACGTTTTAGAGGAGACTTGAAAAATAAGTCGGAGTTAGTGGGCGAGGGCGAGAAGAACGCAGCCGGCCCAGGAGCACCTGCGGAGCAGAGTGCATCTTGTCAGGGCTGGGAAGCTAGAACAGAAGGAAGCTGAAGGAGGAACAGGAGCACAGAGCAGGCTAGAGATGGGTGAAGGCTTGTCGGTGATGGGATGTGTGTTGGGCTTTACGGGACGTTTTTAAAAGGTTTAGATCAGGGGAATGACATTAGTTCTTAGTTACGTTGTAATAAGATCCTGAGGGCTGCTGTGTGGGGGATGGATTACTTATCAAGAAGCAAAATTGGAAACAGGAAGAACAATTAAGAGACTAATGTGTAGTTCATGTGTGGGATGATGATTCTAGAAAGAGGTAGTATGGGAAAATGTGAGCAGATTTTACAGACATGTACATTCTACATAAAACCAATAGATTTTCTATTCATAGGGTTTTAGTTTTGGTATAAACCTGAAATAAAGGAATTGCATATAAAAGACCAAATGTTTAAATACCAGAACTGTCCAAGTCTTATCCAGTTGTCTTCTAGGAGCCAGATATTGAAGAGATTTGCAAATGAGTAAATCTCTCTGCAAGTCTTAGCATACAAGAATAAGAAAGGATTCCTCTTTCAGTTTGGCAGAAATTTAAGTAGCAAAGATTCTAAGTAAAATGTTCCTTTCTAGAGCACCCTCTGGAATGAACTAAACTTTTTATGAAGATCCTGTCTTTGAAAACTCTATTTCAAGGTTCTCTTTCATTTCCTTCCTTCAGTGATGTAGTATTATTTTCTGCCAAGTAATCAACCGTTCTAAAAGTCTTGATTCCCTCTCATTATATTTGAACCTCTCCCATTTCCAGATTTAATTGTTCACCTTTATCTTGACATTTTGCTGCTCTCATGTTCCTTTAAAACCTTTTAAATTCTATAGTATCATCCATACATCCATATGTACATTCTAGTAAATATTTCCTGATGCACTTATGCAAAATTTCCCTAGATATCTGTATTAGTCAGCCAAATGCATATGGATGCAAAGTACCAGAAATCTGTTGGCTTTTATAAGGGGTATTTATTTGGGGTAAAGGCTTACAACTACAAGGCCCTAACGAGTCCAACTGAAGGTTGCTTTCTCACCAAAGACTGTTGCCACAAGTTGTAGCAAGATGGCGGGTGATCTCTGCCTGGTCTCTCCTTCCTTCTTCCTCTTAAAAGCCCCATGGGCCCAGCTTCTTCTGATCTTGCTGTGAGCTGGCATAGGACTTGTCTCTAAGAGCTTCCTATATCAGCTATAAACTATCAGGCGAATGGCTCATCTCTTCCTGGGTCTCCAGGGTCAAAACTGACAAAGATCTCTCCTCTTCTTTCCCATCTATGGAACTCGCTCTCTTCCTGTATGTCTTCTTGAGTAATTGTCCATTTATATCAGCCCACCAAGGGGGCAAGGACTCAACCCTAAGTCACGCCTTACTGACATGGTTGAATCAATGCACTAATCTTATCAAGTAAACTTAAAACCTTTGAATTTAACACAAAGTGTTTCACACCCAGAGGAACAGGTCAGTTTACAAACATAATTTTTCTCTTTTTTGGGGATTCATAAATAATATCAAACTGCCAAGGTATCTTACTGGACAATTGCCAATTAACAGCTATTTGCTCCTGGAATTTGAAAGGTATCATTCCCCTGTCTTCTGGCTTTCAATGATATGTTGAAAAGCCAGTTGTTCTGATCACAATTATCTTGTAGGGAACCTGCCCATTATCTCTCTCTTCTCTAGGTTGTTTTAAGTTCTTTTCCTGCTTTTAATACTCTGAGTTTTACTCTGTTCTTTCTAGGTATTTAGTTTGGAGTTCATTAGCCTTCCTGAATCTAAGGATTGATATTGTTCATTACTTCTAGAAAATTCTCAGCTATAATATATATTATAATATATATATTATATATATTATAATATATTATAATA
>JAQZBX010007001.1:0-51652 GCA_029593785.1 Cabassous unicinctus
TCAGATTCCGTTTTTATGAGTTAGGAATTAGGGAACAGAGATATGTAAGCAACATGGCAGCGCCAGAAGCTGAAAGGATTTACCAAGTGTTGTCATGATATAGAATGATCTGGGTGGCCATGATGGACTGGGTAAAATTCAAAGTTATAAGAGATAAGCAAAGAAAGCCAAAAGAGAGGAGGGAGGACAGAGAGAGAAAGAAAGAGAGAAATCCAATTTCTATGAAGCCAACTCTATGCTTTCTACCCCTGGATTTCCTTAAATACTTGTTGTGTCATTACAAACAGCACCACCACCACCACCACCCTGCCCTTCCCCTTTACTTGAGCTTGTCTGAGTGGGTTTATGCTTTTAGCAACCAAAGCAGCTAAGCTCAAACTGCTAGCCATTTGCAGACTGAGCCCCACCTCCTTGCTCCCCAGGACAGCCCTGCCTTGAGGCAAAAAGCGTTTCAACAGCTCTCACCCTACAATCTGAGAACTCAGAGTTAAGCCCCTCTTGCTTCCAGTTTGCCCCTAACTTTGTGCCTCCCATCTGATGTCCTTCAAGAATCAGGCCCCTACCTTGAATTCCTACTTTTAATAACTGGGAATTTGCCTGGTCCTTGTTCCTGACTCTGATCCAATCTGTCATTGCCTGGTATGCTGGTCTGCTCTAAGAACTGGGTGTCTACTTGGTGTCTGTAGGCTTCCTTTTACCCTCAGCCGCAGCTTTCTGCCTTCATTTCTTTCTGACTTGTGCTGCTGTCAGTATCTAGAAGCACAGCCTTCTCTGTCCTTGATATCTGTTGGGTCTACAGTCTGCCCTCTAACCTACACTTTCTGTATTTACTTACACGGAAAGGCAATTTCAAACATTTCACTTCCCCCACATTCCACTCCACACCCTCCTCCATCCTCCAGGCTAGTCAAGTTCAAAGTACTGGTCTTTTCTAGGCTGCCCTATTCTGTCACAGGTAAGGATGTCAAACTTTTGAAACTGGTTGAAACCCTTCTCAGCTAACCTCATTTGGAATAGTGCAATTAATAACTTCAACACTCAGAATTAACCACAAATTTCTTGCCATTCAGAACACTTTTATCTTCCTTCTTCTTCCTTCTCTTATTTGTCCTATATTCATTTATTAGAGACAAACTTTTCCATTATTGTAGCTTTATATCATGTTTCTATATAGTTATATTAGTGTGCTACTATGCTGTAGATATATTAGTAGTACTATAAAGAGTACATATAGTAGTACTCAATATTTTTTTATTATCTTTCCCATATATTTCCTGGCTCTTCTTGCTTGCTGTTACCTTCCTGCCAATAAAGAGGAATATTTTAGATATTAGTCCAGTGCCTCTTCTGCTCCATCTCCATTGAGGCTCCTGTGATTATTGGGTAGTATATTAGCCAAGAAGAGATAGGTTATTATGCTCAGTTGGGGGTGGGTGGGCTCTTCCTGGATCATCCTACTCAAGGAGTCAGGCAGTGCTAGCTATTTCCTATTTACTCCTCCCAGATCCACTCTCCATTTCTCACTATTCTGTCCCAGGAGATTAATCTATATGGCTCCTTTGCCCTACGACTCCCAGTTGGGTTTGCCCACTGGGGATCAGAAAGCAGATGGAAGGAGGGGCTGGGAATGTTTTTGGGGGCTCTTCCCTGTGGAGTCTCTGCCAGCTGGCTGCAAATCTTGAGTGCAGGCCACAACTCCTGTCAGTTACTAGAGCCTTCCTTCTCTGGAATCTAGGAACAATTCTCTTCACTTGACTGTCAGGCTTATGGATGATTATGACCTCTTTGGTAACTCACCCTAGAGTTCTGCACTCTACCCTGTGGTTTCCCTACCTCCAATCACAACCTTGTAAATTTTCATCCAATTGGTTAGTTTGATTGTGCCATCAGTTTCTAACCAGGACTCTGACTGACACACAGACTGAGGCAGTCTATGCATCTATGCTTTTCCTAAGCAGAGGCAGAAAAAAGATAGGTCAAAGTACATACTGACACTTAGTGCTTCTCCATAGAAGCAGCACTCAGCAATTCTGAATATATGTCATTGTCCTAAGCAAGTCACATGACTATGCCTAACTTCCCAGGCACATAGAAGTCAGAGAGCTAGAAATATCCCTGGAGCCAGCAAGCCTTATCATTTTCTCCCACATCATGTCTATTGATGAAGCCTATTGGAGAAGAAAGTCAATACAGAGGAAAAAGAGATGAGAGACAGAAATCGACACTGAAGTCTCTGAAGTGATCATTCTTTCATGAGATATTTATAGTTGGGTCTTTGTTACTTAAAACTTAAAGCATCTTGAATAATAACCCTTCTTTTAAAGGCTTAAGTTTGGAAGGGTTTCCCCTTATTTTACAGGACAGAATGTCTCTGTTGGATATGATTTCATCCTCTGTTTTTGTATATTAATTTTATATCTAGCCACCTTCCTGAATTCTCCATCTTGCTGAATTCTCTTATTTTTTTCAATTTTCAATTTTCAATAAATTATTTCATAGTTTCCAGATGCCACCATATCACCTGCAAATAATGGTAAGTTTATTTTTTAATTTCTAATGTTTAAACCTGTATTTTTTCTTGTCTTATTTATATCACTAAGTTATAGTGATGGTAGAAGACTATATTGTCTAGTGTCTCTTATTAAGCATACTGCTGGCTTTTGTATTGACAGCTGGATTTACTTTTAACATGTTACTTTTATCATGTTAAGGAAGTAACTGTTTATTCCAATTTTATTAACAGTTTATTTTAAAATATGGGTGGATTTTTGTCACAGACCTGTTCAGCATTCATGGAGATGATAATATTATATTTATCCATATATCCATTTATATGGTAAATTGTATTAACAGATTTCCTATTATTCAACCATACTTGCATTCCTGAATTAATTTTCATTTGGTCCTGATATATAATTCTTTTAAGCAGCTCTGGATTAAGTAGCATAATGTTTTATTTAGGGTTTGCTTGGATATTCTTTATTGAGTTCCTGTGATTTTCTTTTTCTGTGCAATTTTTTTTTTTTTTTGGCAGGTTCTGATAAAAATATTTTGCTGGCTTCAGAAAAGAATTTTCAAGTTTAATTTTTAATGATCTGGACCATTACAAGAGTATTGGAATTATTTGTCTTCAAATGATTGTAAGAACCCTGTAAAAGCACATTGATGTAGATCTACGTGTGTATGCATATGTTTGTGTGTGTGTAGGTGTTTTGAAGGGTAGGGCATAAAGGAGTGGAGGAGTAAATGACAATTTCTAGGATTCCAGCTTGAACATTTATTTGGATAGTGGCACCATTGCCTGAGATAGGAATCCCTGGAAGAAGGCCAGGAACAGGTGGAGACCTCATGGCTTTGCTTTTAGAGAAAAGTTAATTTTCAAATTTCAGTCAATGAGGAGCCTAGGGGTGGCAATGTACTTGTAAGGGAGGGGATAACGAGGAAACCTGTGCAGAAGTGGTATTTAGATATCAAGCACTGTTCAAATGTAGATTTCATGTTTATTTGGCGATAATTTATGAGATGGAGCTAGTAGAGATTATATGGAGAAATATGTCCCTTCCCCAGGTATTTCTTGCTGCTGCCACTAATTTGTTGCCACATATGAGTTTGAGGCTACTTCAAGAAATACAAAAGCAGATCTTATGCTAAGTGAAAGAAGCTAGCTGCAAAGGATCACATACTATATGATTCCATTTATATGAAATGTCCAGAATAAGCACATATACTGAAATAGAAACTCGATTAGTGGTACCTAGGGCTGGTAGTGGGAGGATGTGGGTATGGGGTTTCTTTTTTGGAATGATGAAGATTCTAAAACTAGATGCACAACTCTGTGAGTATACTAAAAATCATTAATTGTACACATTAAACAGGTGAATTGCATGGTATATGAATTGTATCTCTAAACTGTTAAAAAAAAGTAGATGTTAAGCCAGCAGTTGGATATAAGGGTGGGTGTTTGGATAACTTTTAAAGTCTGTTTCAGCCATGAGATTCTAAGAAACTATATTCCTTCTTCTTTCTGGGTCTATATTTTCTCAGTGTAAACCAAGAAAAATGGAGTTATTTAATAGATAATCCCCTTGATGATTCAATCAAAAGCATCACCTGATAACTTTGTTTTACCTTTCAGAGCAGACTCGTTTGAAGCTTGGGCTTTGGGGGCAAAGCCATGGATTTGAATCTTTCTCTTCCTACCTACTAGTTCTGCAACTTAGGGTAAACTGTTGTACCTCTTTAAAATTTAATCTCCAAAAATGTGGAATAGGAATAATAATAATAATACCTCTCAGGTGGGGTTGTTGAAAGAATTTAATGTGACAATATTTGAAAGGGCTTAGCAGGCATCTGGTACATAGTAAATCATTAAAGCGTGGTATTTATGACTATTAGCATTAATTTCCTAGAGTTGATACAAATAACCGCACTTCACAGAACTGGAGCAGATGATTCTCTTTCAAGAGGAAACAGACCCATTCAGTTGTCCTTTTACGTTTGATGCTCTGTCAGTTACATATCCTATGCAATTTTAAATTTTTGCATAATTCAACATAGCAGCATCTGTGTTAGTTCAGAACATATTTTTCCTCGCATTTCTCATGTAGTCTGATAAGATCTTTGTATTAGCAAACAATCAGCTTGCCTCTTTTTTCAAGAGGTGCCACATGTCATGTAGGATATACCAAATTTGCAATCTTTAATACAATCTTGATTGATAAATAATCTAGTAAATATTTTCTGAACACCTACTTTATTAAAAAAAAATGCCAAGCAATATAAGGAGTCTGCTCATACAAATCCCATGGTTTAGTGGGGAAGATACTCCCATGTGTCCATTCAATCATGCATCACATAGTTTCTGAGTTTACTAGAGGGATGGAAAGACATGTAATGCAATGCATTATGTTGAACCCTATAATAGATATATGAAACTAAGGGCTGAGGATGTCCAGAGAAAAGAGTGATTAATTTAATATGGAAATGACATGTGTGCCAGATGGAGAAGGGGGAGAGGGACATTCCCAGCTAAAATCAGGGAACACATTGAACTTCTCTCCATTTCTGCAAATAGCTCATTCCCTTTCATTTCTGAATCCAAGGACAGAGAAGGCTTCATTTCTAGGTAGACTCTGAGCTATCTCTGGAAGGAAAAGTAGGATTTGGATATTTAGAAAAGGGACCTCCTTTTCTAAAAGGGAGGGAGGACGATCATTGGGAAGGAAGCTGGGGTCAGATCATAAAAGACCTTAAATGCTAAGAGAAGACTATAACAGACTCTTAAGGGGGGGGGTGATAAACCTAAAATTATGCATAAGAATAAATAAGTATGTGTATTTTTGTTGGAAATAGAACATGCAGACTGTTTTCTGTCTACTTTTTACATGGTATTCTGAACCCAGATTTTGGTACACATTGATTAGGAAATTGCATTTTAAAAAAAAATCCAAGTAGCAAGCATTTATGCAACAATAGGCAGCCTGTAGTTTCAACATTAAACTCAGTGCTGACTCATTTGTCTCTCAGCAACTGAGCTTTTCATTGTCAATGACATTAATTACATCTATCACTCACTCTAAAATGGACTTTATTTATTTATTTATTTATTTTCCTGTAGCATTGTCTCCACACAGGCTCATGTTGAGAAGTTGGAAATTAGTGATGTCAGCCCTGAGTTTTCACCATCTGGCTTTGGAGTCTTGGAAATACAGGTTCGACTTCAGGCTTCTTTGCTTTCCTGTTCATCAGCCTCTGGGCTTGCATGCCTGAACTTAACTGGTGAACCACTCACTCTTCCCAGGATGCAGAAAAGTAGATTTCCTGTTCATCAGTGAGTTCTTCATATCAAAGGGCTGGGGCAAGATTTGCGGCAGGGAAGAGAGTTAGCAGGAACAAATATTTGTTAAGACATCACTGAAAGAAGATGAGCCTTGGAATCAAAAGACCGGAGTTTGAATTCCAGATCTGCCACTTATTTGCTGGGTAACTTTGAGCAATCACTTCCCTACTTTGAGCCTCTGCTTCCTCCTCCTCTGGAAAATAAGGATGAGAATATTGACTTGCAGGTTTGTTTTGTGGATTAAATGAGATTCTGCATGGAAATTATGTGGTCTAGACTCTGACACAAGTTTAGCTCTTACTCTAGTTGACCCGTGAGAAATGATAGCTGTGGTAGACACACCTCCTGTAGGCTTTAGGATCTAAAGTCAGTGTGTAAAAGGACAGTAACAGGAAAAATCACCCTCGAAAACTCCTTAAATCAAACCAAAGGATAAAATACATGGCTTTGTGCATGCAAAAGGAAGACTACTTCTGGTTAGTGGCCCAGAAAAAAGAAACAAGACAAAATAAAAACAAAACATATTTTTACACTAGAATTGTACTCATCATTGAGCTAGATGTTCAACAGATTGGCGGCACGTGGGAATCAAAAACCACTGAGAGTGCAAAAGTTATATCCAGGGTTGGCTTCATGGGTGTGGGAACTGTGCAGCCACACCAGACCTCACACTTACAAGGTTCTGACTCTTGGTGCAATGCTCTTTTTTCACCATGTTGAAATTCTTAATTTTTGAAGAAGGGTCCTATACTTTCATTTGGCCCTGGGCCCCAAAATTATGCAGCTGGTCTTGGATGTAGTTTTAAATTATTATTTCTCTCTACTCACCCTCAAACCTGTTTTGTAGAGCTGAAGTGACATAAAATGAATGCCTGTATGATATGTTGATTTAATGGAAGAGCTTAGTTAATTTTCAAGAGCACCCTGGGTGATTGCTATAATTGTCTCCATTTGATGGATGCATAATTTGCTCAAGGTCACACAATTAACAAGTGGTCAAATCAAGACTTGTATGCCCTTACCACCTTGAATGAGAAAAAACATGAAAGGTAATTCTAATTCAAAAGTAACACAGAGGGGAAAATGTTCAATAAGAGAACATCTTGACAAAAATGATGTACAGGGTCATGTTAGACCCAACAACACATAATTTATTTACATTCTATTCCCCCCAATTATGTGCTTGCTTCTATGACATGGAATCTGGAATTTTACTCATCATTGTTTTCCCAGCCCTAGCACTTGGCACATAGAAGATGCTCAATAAAACTTTTTTGAATGAATGATATTCCTGCCAGTTTCTGCTTCATGCTGCATTAATTTGGCCTTCCTTCTTGCAGATTCATATCTTTGCTCCTTCTCTTCTTTGAGTCCCTGTCTGTTTGACATGGGAATGTTCTTCATCAAGCTAAATGACTGATTGTATGTATTAACAAGAGAAAAAAAATCCAAAAACTTTGATGGCAACTCTTATCGTATAAGAATTTGCTGGTTCATCATGCACGTTAATGTGATAAGACCATTCCAGTTATCATTTTCATTCTCTCCTACCTAGGAGTGCCTTGAAAAAGGCTTTAGGAGAAAGAACTCCTTTGCCAGGTGCCAGATTTTTTTTTTTTAAGGAGTTACTGGGGATTGAACCTGGGACCTCACACATGGGAAGCAGGTGCACAAACCACTGAGTTGCACCCACTCCCCAGCTTGTTATTTTAATACAAGTCAGCAGTGTATCCCTATCACATCTGGGAGTTAATGTACCCTTGCTGTCACCATCCACTCATCTCTGCCTCTGCCCCATCGTCGATGGGCCACAAGGCCTGATTGGTTTTCTCTTCTCTGTTTCTCAGCACCACCCTTCCTCTCCATTACTCCCCATTCCAGCTCATGCCTCATTTCTCTCCTTTCTGAACTAGTTCAATGCCCTCCTCTGGGTCTCCTGCCTCCTTCTCATGAAGTCATCACACAGCAGCCAGAGAGGTCTTTCCACTACAGGACTCTAAAGTCATTATCCTTCTGCTTAGATGTCCTCTCTCATTTCTCTCTCCTGTAGGAAAAGTTTACACTCTTGACACAGCCTTGGAAGGTCCTCATGGTCCAGCCCTGAACCAGCTTTCTAGTTGATTCCTCTGTTTAACTCCCTCTTCTAATCTCACCCAAGTTCTCAGTCTGGCTTCTCTGGAAAGCAGACCCTGATACAGAGTTTAGTGTTCAGGTGAGAGCAACACTGTGGGAGGGAGGGCATAGGGTACAATTGTGGTGATGCAGACCCAGTGGCGCCTCTGCCAACCCACTGGGAGCTCTGGATCCGAAAAGCTGCCAGGATTGTTCCTTATTGTGTCAAAGGAGTCACCCAGCCGTGGGGTGTGGGCTGATCCTGGTAAGGCACGTCCTTGGGCAAGAAGGCTTTCTGCAATGGAGGCCATTCCTCTGTCCTCAGCTCTTCCAGCAGCTCGAGCAACGAGCTAGTCACAGAAGGAGGATCTGCGATCTGGGAAGCACAGTGTAACAGTTTGAAGTTCTTTTATGAATCCCCCCAAAAAAGAAAAATGTTATTTATTATTATTATTTTGTTTTAGGTACTAGGACTAGGGATTGAACCTGGGACCTTGTATGCGGGCTGGTGCTCAACCACTGAGCCACATCGGCTCCCCTGAGTTGCTCCCTCATGTGTTGCTTGTTGGTTTGCTCGTTGTTATGCTCATTGTTTTTTGCTTGTTGTTTTGCTTGTTGTTTGTTTGTTTCTTTAGGAGGCACTGGGAACCGAACCCAGGACCTCCCATGTGGGAGGTGGGCACTCAACTGCTTGAGCCACATCCGCTTCCAATATTATGTTATTCCTGTGGCGTGAGACCCTTTTGATTGGACTATATCAGTAAGGCATGACTGAGGTTGAGTCTCTGCCCTCTTTCTGGGACTGATGAAAACAGAGGCACACAGAGATAGACACATTAAAAGAAAGGAAGCTGCCATATGTGATCCGGCCATGTAAGAGAAAGGACTCCAGTTTCGCCTACAGCTGCAGAAAGGCAGAGAAGCCCTGAGAGACTGAGAGAGGAGGCCTGGAAAGAAATAAGCCCTATGCTGTGGTTGCCCACAGCTGAGGTCTGGGGGATGGTAGATTCTGGAGGGGAAGGCAGAGACCTCGGCAGAGATTGTCATCTTGCTTTACCACATGGCAACATGCCAGGATTACAAGTAGCTGATTTTGGTGAGAAAGCATCTCTGATGTTGCTATGGTGGGGACAGTTCCTGGCCTGACTGAGTCAGGGTGGGCTTTAATCCAGGTTACTGGAGTCCTTTATAAGCAAAGTGAAAGCCACACATAGAGAAGCCATAGGAAGCAGCCAGAAGTTGGAAGTCAATGGAACCCAGAAAGGAATGGGGAGGCATTGTTGTGTGCATTGCCATGTGATGGTAAAGCCAAGGAACCCCAAAGATTGCCAGCCAGCCAGAAGGTACTAACCCCAGGAGGAAGTAAGTTCCCTTAACTTCTGAAACTGTGAGCCAATAAATTCCTATTGTTAAGCCAACCATTGTATGGTATTTGTTTTAGCAGCCAAGAAACTAATACACCTATCTTTCCCCCTTTCATCTAAATAGCTTTTCTTGTCTTTTATGACTGATGTCATATACTAATTCCTCTTGAAGCCCTCCCTTACTCTCCCAGGCAGAGCTGGCTGCTACATTATGCATTTAGCCAACGCACATTGTATACAAACACTGCATAATAAGCTCTGTACTGGACACGTGAAGATGTCCCGTCACCTGAGAAAGCCCCAGTAGTACTTAATGCTTTCTTTTATTATAGCATCTACACATTGCTTATTTATTTATCCACTTGATCACTCATTTTTTCATCCACTGAGTATTAATCAAGCATCTATGTGTTCAGCATTCAGTTAAGCAATGGGGACACAATGACAAATAGTCTGGTTTGGAGAGAGAGATATTAAGCAACAGATAATCAAGGCATGCATAATTCTAACTTGGGCAAAGACTGTGAAGAAGTCCATGGGGCTATGAGGTTTTTACAATAGGATGTTTGACCTAGTCAGGAAGGTCAGGGGAAGCATACCCATAGAAGTGATAATTACTATGCAATTTGGTGGAGAGGAGAAGCTTTTGGGTGGAGACTACTGACTGCTCCCAAGCCCAGTGGCAAGAGAGTGAATGGAGAATTTGAGGATGCAAAAGTAGTTTCATGAGGCCAGAGTTCACAGAGCAAAGACAAAACCAGAGGAGAATATGGGAGTGTTAGCAAATGATCATGTGAAAGATCATGGCTTGTTGTTTATGCTCCTAGCAGTGGGAAGCCATTAGAAGGGGTTCCCTGATCAGAGTAGAGAAAAGAAAATACGACCTGGCACCTTGCTTCTGTATGGAAAACAGATTGGAGGATAGCAAGGGTATGAGTAGGGAGACAATTAAGAGAGTAATTTCAGTTAACCAATTAGAGAGAATGGTAGCTTTGACTAAGGTATGGGAAAGGGAGGGAGAGAAGGAGGTATATCTAGAACAGGGTTTCTTAACCATTTTTGTTACATGGACCCGTTTGCCAGTCAGGTGAAAACCACGGACCCCTTACTAAGTCCACACTATACTGTGTATTATTTAATAAATGCATCACACCTGCACCAACATGTCCCCACAAGAATAATGTTTTTTTCTGAATTTCAATTCAAGTGCATGGTCCCCTTGTTAAGAACCCCTGATCTAGAACAACGTAGCAGAAAAAACTGAAAAGTCTCAGGATTGGTTTTTATGTGATTGAGGATAAAGTTGAGGGAGGCGTCAGAGCTGATTTTAAATTCTTATCCATTCCTAACCACTCTGGATCCAGAATCTGATGAAAATTATAGACCTCTCTCCAGAGAAAAATACACATTGACACAACATTTTGCATATCATTTCAGAAGGGTACACAGAATTTCTGAAGGCCATTCATGAGCCATAGGCAGGATCTTATTCCTCAGTTTATCTCTAGATTCTAGTCTAGGGAATAGCACGGAATATGGGACATGGTGCATATCTGTTGAAGCAATGGATAATGATTAGAGCAGATGGAAGTTATTGAGATCCTCCTGACATTTAATTTTGTGCCCTGTACACTGCAATATCGATGTAGGAGTCTTCATAGAAAAGCTACAGCTTGCATGTCTATGAACCAAGTGCTTATTATCTTGCAAGGCAGCATTGGGTGGAAAAGTCCACAAATGAACTCATGAGCCTCCAGGTGGTAGAGGAATAAATTTCAAAGTACTAAGGCTCCAAAGACCCAAGATTTGTCTGCAGCAGATGTCTCTCCATAATGCTAAGTGCATTGGACTGGAGAATAAAACCGTCTGCTTTTATTTTATGTGGGTGAGTGCATTGTTTAGAGATGAAGCCAGTTTGCCTATAGCTGGGTGGATAAGTTAAGTTAATGACTTGCCTCTCGTGATTCATTTTTACCTTGTGGAAAAAGCCTAAGTAGCAATTGTGTTCGTAGACAAAGATTTAGAACAGAATCATGCCTTTGCAGATAAGACATTTCAGGAGCCCAATAAAGATAAGAGGGAGAAGAATGCATTGGAGGAAGTATTAAGAAAGATTTAGTTCACAAGTATTAAAACGACTGGGTTGGATTTTTTCTCTTTGTGCTTTGAGCAGCTGCATGTTAACAGTACAGACAGATATCATCTGAGCCATGGAATCACTGAGGGCCCTTCGTGGTCACCTGGTTCAGCCCCCATGCAAGCAGGAATTCCCTCTGCAGAAACCTTGGCAGACGGTGTGTGGTTCCTCACGAAGCATCCCTCACTGGGGTCTCCATTGTTCACACTCCTGCTAAACAGTCCTGTTCTGACTGTTGAGTCTATACCAGGAATGGCAAATAGGCTTAAATTTGCCCAACAATTCTAATTGCTAGACTGTGCCTGACCAGAGTGCTGAAGAATTTTGAGGCTGGGTCTAGATTAAAAATAATAATATTAATAAAATAATTTAAAAAGCAGTGATTACTTAGAATGTTTATCAGAGAGGCAGGAAAATGGGGAGTTGTGGCCTGGAAGCCACAAAGTCCTATTTGCCATTTCTGGGCTATACACATTTTTATCTTTGGTGTGGATGGAGGCAATACAGAAATCAGAGTTCTTTTTTGATGTATTAAGTTTGAGCTGCATTTTAGGTATCTAAATAAAGATGTCAGGTAGCAAATGGTTATACAGTTTTGACCTGATGGCTGGAGACATAAAGTTGAGACAGTTGATTAATTTAACTTACATTTATTGAGCATCTACTATATGCCAGGCACGGTCCCAGAGATGGATTACAAACCCAATGGTCATTACTCCATCCTCATTTTAACTGCCACATGGCAACAAGAGGCAAAGTTGGTCAATTTCTCCTACTTGAAATATATTCCTCCCCACTCACCTTTGAGTTACCCAAAACCACATTCTTTACTCCCAACTCTCAAACTACTTCTTCATTTCTCCTCTTCTTCTCATCTTAAAGTGTTGGAGGGGGCCCAGGACTTGGTCCTGAATCTCCTCTTTTCTATCTCACTCTCCATTACCACTCCTCAGGCAAATCGTCAGCTATGCCTGTCGATTCTACCTTAAACTTCCCTATCTGCCCCAAAGACTCTCCCGCTTGACCACCATCCTAACCCAGGCCACCGCGATGCTCACCTGGAGTGGAGCAACAGACTCACACGTGTTCTCCCTGCTTCTTCCCTATTCCTCTCCAGTCTACTTCCAGCACAATAAAAAGGAGGAGATTTAAAAATAAACGTAAAGAAGACCACATAAACTGGCTATTGAGAATCATCCCAAGGCTCGCAAACACCTTCTGGCTTACGGGGTCTGCCTCAGTCTTGGCCCACCTCTCAGCCCTCACAGCTCCTACTTTCTTTGCTCACCAGCCTACTTCCTATTCCTCAGACAAACCATGCATTTTGCCCTTCTTGGGAACTTTGCATTTTTTGTTTCTCTGCTGAGAATATTCTTCCCTCTGATCTTTCTGTGTTCGGCTCCTTCTTGTCTTTTAGGTCTTAGCTTAAATAGTATCTTGCCCCATATCTTTCTCTCTAGTCTGTATCATCGCCTCCCTCCTGGCCTCTCTGCCTCACTTTCTGACACTCCCATTCCCTCCTCCACACTTCTCAACAGGTGTCAGCGTGGTTGACTCAGTGTTCCATAGTCTGGCCCCTGCACAGCCCTCCTGCCCCATCCTCCCCGGGCCCCTTGCTTTCCATGCCATGTTCCCTTCACATAGACGAGCTCGTTTCCCCTCGTTTGCTGTACTGTGTAATGCTTCGGGGTCTTTTCACAGGTCATTGCTCTGCCTGGATCTCTCTTCCACCCCTGTTTCTGGCTAACTTCTCATGCTTTTGAAGACAAAGGTGCTCCGTCCACGGATACACTTTTCTGACCTCATGTCTTGCCTGAAGTTCTCCCCTTGCTTTCTGTGCTCAGCTCCTGAGAGAGCTCTGGAAACTGTTTTATTAAGTTGTTACCTGTTTTCTAGTCTCTCTTGTTGCTGGCTCTCTTGGATGCAGGGATTGTGCGCATATGGACTCATCTTTATTTCTAGCACTGAGCACAGACCTTGGCATTACAATAAATGCTCGATAAATGTTAACTTAGAGGACTTCTGGAAGATGGCAGTGGGCTGACTATTCTGCTAGGGTGGATCATCGCCAACCTTCTGCCCAACGCCAGAACACATGAGCTCTGAGTGAGGGCTGGCCTCTGGAGACAGAGTGAGCAACATACCTGGATGATGAAGCCGCTGGCCTGAGCTTTGTCTGGGCATTTGGTGCCATTCTGGGACCACAGTGCAACTCTGAGTTTTGCAATCTAAGTAGTAAGGCTTCTCCGGCTTTCCATGTGAACTAGGAAATGATAGAGCTTTGATAGCTGAAGATGAGTTGAAAGGACACAAAAAGGCTCATGTCTCCTAGGAATTAGCCTTGTGTTCATCACTGGTGTGCCTCCTTGCTGGGAATTGTCTCAAACTGTATGTCTGTTTAGCAACCCTGCACCCCTTGCCTATACTTGCCTGAGCCAGGAGTAGACATCCAATCCCATCTGGACCAATGGGCCTCTCTTTCTTTAATGTAATATTCAAAGCAGAGAAACACAGAGCCTGGAAGGTGGTGATGCTGACTCAAGGGCATGGCAGCATCCTGGAAAGAAGGGCTGTAAGGTCTTGCTGGTGGAGTATATATACTTTCTTTCCCTTGCTGAGTCAAATCTTCTTGGATTCTATAAAATCGCCTGTGTCCTTCCAGTCGGTTCCCTTTTGTTGCTTAAGTTAGCTACAGCCAGTTTCTCTTGCTTACAACTCAAAATACTCTAGCCAAAGTAAGCACATGTACTTTATGTTTGATGCATGTATTATGTACTTAGAATTCTTGCTTAATTCCTCACTATCCTTTAGTGGTAGGAAGACTTGTCCTGTGATTCAAGTGTCCCAGAAGTGCTAGATAAAGATATAGTTACATATAACAATATCCAGCACCCTATGAAACTATATACTGGAAGGAATTAGTGAAATATTGCTAATTAGTAAAATAAACATACAGCTGCAATTATATAAGTGTGTGCACAAATGTATGTATACACTCCACATTACTATTTAGAGCAAGTACACACATATGCAATCAGGTATTTTTTATTGGTGGGGAGAAGAGTAGGTGAAATTTTAGTTGTCATGAAATGAAATAGAAATGCAGCCTATCACTTTCTAACAAGTGAGACTGCTATGCTTTGAGCCTCTGTCCTCACCAGGGCCTTTAGGAAGATTTCTGGCTACGTAAGAAACACAGCTGTAGTCACTAAAATTTAGAGACCGAGAGGAGGCTTAGAGATCAGTGTAGCTACCCATCCTTTAAAAACAACAACAGTTAGAGCAACAAAACCAGATCGGGACATAACTAGTAGATATCAAGAGTCAAGATTCCATCCAAGATGTTTCTGAATCCAAAGCGGCTCCTTCATGCTCTCCCCTTGACTGCAAGGTATGTTTTATAATTGACTTGGGGTGATCGGGCAGGGATACCACACAAGTTAAGTAAGAGGGAGACAAAAATCTACAGAGATATGAGTGTAAGAGCCTTACACAAATGTTCATTTTTATTATTATGTTTATTATGATTATGCCATTGTTGTTATTGTTAAAGACTACGATATGTAGAATAATAAACAATCTGAGTAGCTGCAAGGAGAAATGTCTATGACCGAGGGAGGCTTACTGACCCAGGTCAAACTTGAATTAGATTTTGAAGGGTGAACCAGTTTGGAGGTGGATTGTGCCTCCCCTAGAAACACTCAGAGCCTGGAAGACGCTGATGCTGGCCCCAAGGCACGGCTGCATCCTAGAAAGGAGGGCTACCAATTTGTTCTTTCCATTCCTTAGTCAAATGTTCTTGAGGTTCTTCAATGGGGTAGCCCAGCAGCCCTGCAAAGAGGGGAGAATGAGGATGGGAGAGACTCAGATGCCTTCTGCAGACAAGAGTGACTCAATCCATCAGGAGTGAAGGGCCTGCTGAGAAAAAAGCCAAGGGTGGGTCTTGGGCTTACTATTTTGAGCCAAGCAAGGGCCTTTAAAAGCAGTAAAATCAAGCTTCCCAGAAAACTCAGAACTCATGAGGGCACAGTGGCCTAGAATGGGGTGGCGACATGCTTGGGCTTTTGCAGTCAGTTAATGGACAGGTCCCATACCCTTTCCATCCTCTCGGTTGTCCCCAATCCATTGACAGGGCATCAGCTCACTTGTCCACATGGATGTATCAAGCTTCCATTCTGTGTCCAACTTGGTGGCTCCAGACAGTTACCTCCGGGGTTCTGGAGCCTGGGGTTAACCCCAGCTGTGCAGTCACTAGGGGAGCATGTTTATCCAGGGCATCTGCCTACCTAAGGCCCCAAAGTGGCCCATCCCTTAGGACTGTGGGGGCTGAGAACTATAAAGCAGTAGTCACGGCAGGACACTGGCCTGAGGAACACCCATCGCAACAACAGGAAGTGATGAGCTGCGTGGAGGTGGTACGGGGCGCTGTCCTACCCACCCTCGCCTGGCCATCCCTGCAGCTTTCTAGCATGGCTGCATTCCTGGCCTCAGAGGTAACCTTGTTCTAATTCTCCCAAATTTGGCTAGGATGCAATGACTACTCGTCTCTCCAAGCAACTCAGACTCTCCAAGGTGGGAGGATGTCCTGACTTCCCTGACCAAGCAGGTTCCCAGGGTGGCCTTGGACTGGCAGTGCCCCTGCATGACTTCTACACTTGGTCTGAGGCCACTGTTCTCAAAGTAGGATCAGAAGATTGCCTGAATCAGAATCGAGTCATGTGATTGTAAAAATGCAGATGGTTGGGCCTCTCGGGGACCTAATCTCTGCATTATGAGAATGTCCACCGCATGGTGGGGTCTGCTGGTCTGAAAGGTTCATTGGGGTTGGGTAAAAGCAATGGGTTTGAGCCAGGGTGATGGTAGTTTGCTGTCTCTGCTCTGGCAGCTCCTAGCTGGGTGACTTTGGGCATGTCACTCACCCTCTCTGAGCATCAGCTGGCTCATCAGTGAAATAGATACCATAGATCTGCATTCCTGCTGCCCCTATTAAATGAGCTAACATAGGGGAAACACCTGGGTGGTGCCCCACACAAAAGACGTGCTCAAGAAGTGCAGTTCTCTTCCATTCCCCTGAGGATAGGCACTTATTTTCTGTGGGTGACTTGTGCGGGGACACAGTGGAAGTATGAAGAGAATAGGTCCAAGAGTCCTTTCTTATTTTGCTCCCTGGGGTCTTCTGTCCCATGTCCTGGGAGTCCTGAACTCATGAAGGTCAGTTAAGGCCAGGAGAGAACAGGGCAAAATGCCAGCATGGGGCTTGGGAGGCAAACCCGCTGGAGGATGGGTCTGTGTCCACAGGTGGGAGATTACCATGGCTGTGATAAGCAGGGAGAGGTAGAGGGCAACGTTCAGCAGGGGTTCTTAACCAGGGGTCCGTGGGCTTGAACTGAAATTCAAAAAACATCATTCTTGTGGCAACGTGCTGGTGCGGGTGTGATAGATTTATTAAATAATACACAGTGTAGTGTGGACTTAGTAAAGGGTCCGTGGTTTTCACCTGACTGGCAAAGGGGTCCGTGGAACAGAAAAGGTTAAGAACCACTGATGTAGAGGAATAATTTGGGGGTCTGGCTTCCTGATTATGGATAAATGAAGTCTGGCTTTAACACTTGTGATACGATTGCAAAAATGGGGTTGATTTCTCCTAGACTCAATTTCTTTATCCGTGAAAGGGTCATAAAGTACCACCCCAGCCACTCCTCACATTCTTGTGAGAATCAGATGAGATAATGAAGATATAAGCATTGTCTCTATATTGTAATACTCTCTGCTCAAAGTTTGAGCCCGGGACCAGCAGCAGCAGCTCCACCCGAAAGCTTATTAGAACTGCAGACTCTCAGGCTCCACCCTAATGAATGAGAATCACCATATGACATGGTCTCCAGGTGATTTCAACATTAAAGTCTGAGAAGCATTATTGTGGAGGCTGGGATTTTTTATTCTCCAAACATCTCTTTTCTAGAGAGCACCTTGAAGGCAGGGACTGTGTCTTACTTATTTAGTACCTAGAACATAGTGTTGAATGAATGAATGAATGAATGAATGAATTTCTTACCCACTTCATCCAGGTGCTTTCCTGCTATAATAACAGGAGGAAGCCATGGCCCTTGTGGTTGATCTTCTGTCCCTTGTCTTGGGAGTCCCAAATTCGTGAAGGTCAGCTGAGGCCAGGCAGAGAGGACAGGGCAACATGCCAGCATGGGGCTTGGGAGGCAAACCTGCTGGACACTAGGTCTGTGTTCACAGGTGGAAGAGCATCACATCTGTGATCATCAGGTAAGAGTAGAGGGCAAGCTGATGCTAGCCACAGGGACAGGCATTTAGCATCTGATCAAGGACAGCAGAATCCATTTAATGTGGGTTGTGGGAGATATTTAGCAAGACCCCAGGGATAGGGGCTGAGTTTTAGCTTCCAAGGATAAGGTCTTTCTCAATTATTTCAAGCCCTGAGTAGCTTGGATCATACCCAGATAGAAATATGCCTCCATATGACAGAATACTGTATAAAGGACTCTTGCTCATTTTGGCAGCAGAATCTTGACTCTAATAGTCTGTTCAGATTTCTGTGCAACGTGACATGGAGGGGTTCTCCAGTCTGGACCTTTGTTTAGCCCAGCTGAAATTACCATCTATATAGGAGAAATGTGTTTTATTTACTAGATTATACTACCATCCCAATTAATTGAAGAATGTAGCAAATAATACAATTCCCCTGCTTTGGGTTACCCTAGTTGAGCAAGCTTCCACCAAGTAATTGCCTGGTGGTGAGGAGAGACTGTGAATCAGGCAGTTCCAATGAGGTTTGAGGAAGTGAAGCCTGATGTGGGAGAGCATAGCAGGCTGACAGTCTATTACGGGTGGAGGTGATTGAGGAAATGACCTTGAGACTGATACCCGAAGATGACTAGGAGCTAAGCAGTTGGGATGGGAGTGAGGAAATGAAGCCGGTAGAAGAATAACATGGGCCAGGGCCCAGAAGCAAGAGACCATGTGCTGTAGTGAAGGTAGTGAAGCAGCTTTGGAGAGCTGGAGTAAGGGTGCAGGGGTGTTGTGCATTTCTCATATTCTACAACCTATCACAACCTATCAACCTTTCTGATTGAGACTTTCAAATTAGATTTCACTCAATCACTTAATGAAAAACCCAATTAGAAGTGATTCTTCCCAGTGTAAATATTATTTTAACCCACAGGTATTGAGGCCAAATCGTTCCAAATAACTTTTGGTGATACAGCTCACTGTGAAACACTGTCTTTCTGGTAGACCTATGGAAGTCAAGCACAAACAAGTTTCTCCCCTATGTCATTATCTCCTTAAGCTTTTTGCTGGTATTTTCTGTAATGTCAATGGAACAATATTAAGTTATAGTTCATTCTGGAGCTCCTATTTACTGCTGAAAGATTCTCAGGGAACCTTTTTAAAAAATCAATCAATAAATTAATAAAATAGAAGAGCAAGTTATTGTCTCTCTTCAAATAACTGCCCTCTAAACCCAAAACACCAATATTATGGCACAAAGGAGAGATTTTTAAAGGTCCAAAGCAAAGTGATGAAAAAGGAATTCAGAGATTTTTGAAAACTCATCGTATCTTACTCTTGAAGGGATCCTCGCCATCCTCTCATCTAATCCATTATACGTGGTGGGAATCCCTTTCCAGGAGGCAATGGACCTCATTAGAGTGTCCAGACATATACATCCTGGTCAAACGAAATTGTCCTTCAGGAAAGATGGCGCCCTCATAGGTCACCTCCTGCCTGCGCCTGCCTGAGGTCCCTCTCCGTTGGGTGTGCTGCTGCTTCTTTGTTTCCAAGTAGTGCACGTTTCTTTTCCCCATTATTCTCCCTTCATTATAATTTTTTAGTTTTCTCATCCGTCTCTCTCCACCAGGCAGTGAGCTCCCCGAGGGCAGGGACTGGGTCTCACCTTGGCACACTTCATGACTATTTCTAAATAGAAAGTGAGAAACAAAGGAACCAGGGCACCACCTCAGACACCCCTCAGTCCTCTCCAGGATGAGTGTCACAGCCTCCTGGCTTGCCTTTCTGACTTCCATTTGCCCCATCTCTAAACCATGCTCCCCAAGACAGATGGGGGAAGTCGTTAATATGTAAACCAAATCAGTCCAGCTCCTGCTCAACACCTTTGTCCTCAGGATAAGCCCAAACTCCTCAGCATGGCTTAGGGGGCCTTTCAGAACCAGGGCCTGGTTTAGCTCTCCAACCTCATCTCCACCCATTCTCCCCGTACAACCCAAATTCCAGCAAACACGGAACCACAGCTATCCACCAAATATATCCAAGCCTCTCATACGATAATAGTCACTGATATTTACTGAGCTCTTTCTATGCCAGGCAAGGAAACTTGCTTAAGCCAGACAGTTAGTTAAAGGCAGAAGAGGGTTATAAAGAGGTCTGTGACTGCAGAGCCTGAGATTTTGTCCACTGTGTTAGTTTGGAGAAGAGGTCTGCTAAATGCCCCATCAAAAGCAGATTCCAAAAGCGCTGGAAGAACCTGGAAATGGAACTAGCACTTGCAATTGCCAGGGTCCAGGAAGGCTTCACCAGAGAGGTGGAGCCTCTTGAACTTTGGAAGATGAAAGGATTTTCAAAGATGGAGAGAGAAAGAAAGGCTGTGATGAGCAAGGGTCCTTGCCAGAGTAGGGCTGGGGAAGGGAAGGCCCCAGGTATGTTGGGGAGCAAGAAATGGATCCTGTTAGCTGAAGCAGAGAATCTGTGGAGTGGAGAATCTGTGCATGTAGAAAGAGGCTGGAAATGTAGGGTGAGGCCAGTGCAGAGAGACCCTCAGAAGGCAGCCTGAGGAGCTGGGGCTACATCTGATGACTGGTCCGGGAGATGCTAATTACATTCTAGCAGAGATGTGCGATGATTTCAGTGTTGTTTTCGGGCAAAAAAGTCCAGGGTGGGTTAAACAGGGGGAGAGAGAGAAGCTGATCCACCCAGTAGGGACGCTTTGGCATTTGTCCTGGCATGAGACTAGGGTGGTGACTGTGCAATTACAAAGGAAGGCACTGACCCCAGAGGCATTTAAAGCCACCTTGGGCTATAATTTGCTCTTCGGCAAATCCTGCTGTTATTGATGTCTCTAGACCTCAGAGTTGCTTTAGAGACATCCCCAGTGGCCAGAGGCCAGCGTGCAGGAGTTAAAGAGCTCTCAGTTAGGGTCAGGAGCCCAGCTTTCAGGCCCGGCCCTTTAGCACCAGTGGAATAACCTTAGGCAGCTCTTTAATGGCTAATGCTACCCACCCAGTCAAGTAGGAGGGTTAGCATGTTCGCCCACGACATGTGGAGAGCCTCCCGGTACCAGGTATTTTGGCTAACACTGGGGTTAAATCCTGCTCCTCTCCACCCTCCAAACGAGACACCCAAGCAAGGCACCCACTAATCAGCACTTCTGCCTGTGTAAAGCAGAGAGTTTCAAACAGCTCACTTGAAAGCACAGGGGAGAGACAAGGGCATGCTAATGAGCGTCTTGGCCAAGAAGAGGTTAGTCAGTCTACATCAAAGCACCTCAAAGAGCCGTCTCTGTGCTGATTCCATCTCCACCTCCCCCTTGGATCCCTTGCACAGGAGACCCACCCTGTTCCAAACAAGCCAGAGGCCCTAACAGCCTTTAAGCAGGAAGAAAATAGTTATATCCTTCTAAGCAAGGAGTCAATGAAGTGGGAACATAAAGCAAACACATAGTGGGATGCAACCGAATCCAGTCTAAATCAATCTGAGGACGTTCCTTCCATTTTTACATTCACTCACGCATTCATTCATGTATCCATTCACTTAGTCATCCATTTACTCAGCATTTTATAAGCACCCCACGCACTTGTTTACTTGGTTGTAGGATTGAACCAATTTTAAGCTCCGTGCAGGGAGGGAATGTGTCTTGCTCACCAACATATTACCAGGGCCGCTGTGCACTGTGGTGTTGTGAGCCGCAGGCACCAGGGCACTCAGAGGTGGGGTGGAGGAGGCCTGGACTCCACTCCCTGCAATCCTGGCTGTCCACACTTGCTCGGGACTGCCCAGCTTGGTGGAACAGCCAGGATGAAGAGGTACAAAGGTGCTCTCTGTGCTGGCAGCAGCCATGCGTATTACGTGTCTGAAACCGTGACACTCTAGCACTGTTTTTTCAGGCAACATTTACTGAGCACCACCAAGTACGTACTGGGTTTGGTCTTCCGTCCTGGGGATACAAAGACGAATTGGGAAAATACAGCCCTTCGTCTTGTAGGAGACAGACAGATCAGTGGGTAATTTAAGGTAGGTGCATGGTCAGGATGTGTGCTCAGAAAGAAGGGGCCCGTCCCCCAGGCTGGGTGGGCAGGAAAGTCTTCCCACAGGTGACTTCTGGTTTGGTTCTGAAGAATGAGTAGAGGTTGTCCAGGAGTAGAAGATGTTCCAGCCCGAGACCCAGAGAGCTGAGCCAGCATAGTGAGGGTGGGAGAACTTCAAGTTGTAGGTCTGAAAAGAAGTCAGAATTTATCACCTTCCAGACACGTCAGATGAGTCCTTCTCAGGGGCAGTCTTCCTAAATCCAAGATGATTCGCTCTCTTCTTAGCTGCCTCTGGAGCCGTTCCCTGCTTCTTTTGTTGCATTGGCCACATGGCACTACAAACATTTGTAAATGGGCATTTCCATGAACAGACTAGAAGCTTGTCAAGGCCGGAGAGCATGCATCTTCTTCATCTTTGTTTTCGTAGTAAATAGCACAGGGCCTGGCATTGAGTAGGTGCTTAATGCACATTTGCTAAAGTAAATTCACACATGGAGAAAGTGCCCCTCTTTTCCAGAGTGGGTCTTGAGGGACTCATTATGTTTGTCTACATTGGTTACATTTAAGGGGACTCTAAAATCTTTCTGGAATTTCCTTATGTAGGCATTTTTACCTAATCATGTGAAGACATACGATCATGTATGTATATATACGTACAAATGTACGTGTGTGTGTTATACATAAACTCTCACTCCTGGAGTGGGATGAGAAGTGGGGAGGGCAGAACTGCTTCAGGACCACTGGCTCTGATTGTCCATGTTGTGCTCTGCACAATTCTAGGGGGTACCACTCATTTAGAGGTGAATCTGTACTTCAGAAATCAGAGACATCAAGGGACTGAAAGTGATGTTTGCCCACTTTTCAGGGTTTTTATATATTTTTCCAAAATATCCAAAGTGGATGGGCTTGGCTTTCATATTAAAAAATTATCAAAACAAATAAATATCGCAATTCGAGAAATACTGAACAGTAAGTAGGAAGAAATAAAAAATGACCTATTCTTTACCAACTGGAAAAATTACATTTATTTTGCTTCGTAAAGTTTGTTTTGTAATTTTTTATTTTAAAAAAGATTATTGTTCTTTGAATAACTTTAGATAACACAGAAATGTACAAAGAAAAAAAAAACATTTCTAACTCACCACTCAGAGGTGACCCACTGTAAATATTTTGTGCATTTCCCTCCAGGCTTTTCTATATTAATTACAAAGGTAGCTCCCGTTCGGTGAGTGCTTAATATGTGCCAGGCAATGTGCTGAGTGCTCGTCAGATATTAGCTCGTTAAATTCTCACATAAGCCCGTAGGTGGGAATTGTCAGTCCCATTTCACAGGTGGTACAAACCAAAGAAACTTGGATGAGCTGGGATTTGAACCTCAAGTTTCCTGACTCCAGAGCCAACATTCTTAGTGATGTGATTATGCTCCCTTAGCATCGTGTGCAATTGCGTGTACACGGGTGTGTGCACACACATACATACGCACAAATGCAGACACACACAAGCTGTGAGCACATTATCTCGTCCATTCTGTCAGTTTTATTTTATTTTTTAAATATTATATGGTGGGCATTTTATCATGTTATGTAAAAACAGTTTCAGAAAATGGTTTGGAAAACTTTGTTTTTTTAAGCAAGTTATTCTTGAAGTGACCTTCTCCACGGACTCCTGATCAAACCTCTGGAGTTTTTCTCCCTGGCCTTTTTTTTTTTTTTTTTTCTTCATTCATTTCTGCTTCTTCCTCAAGTTGCTCTTAGGGAGAGCCGGGCAAGCTGTGCTTATTTGGACTTAGAATCTGCCAGAGGCAACTAACGGCCAGGATGCCTGCGTTTTATGGCAGTACCTCATATGGGCACTGCTTCACAGTCCCAAAGCCTTTCTTGCTTGCGTGTGTGTGTTTCCTGTCTAGCTGAGAAGGCATTTTTCAAATCAAGAAATTAATGGACAAGTTAGGCAATCACTATAATATATAAAATCTTCAGCAAAGGTTGCAACAGAAAATAGGGCACGGAGCTCCAAACTTCTAGTTCCACATTTAAAGTGGAACAGATCACTGCAGGCTTTCTCAGCTCCCATGTCCTAAATCGTGTGTGTTGTGAATTCCCAGAGGGGAGGCAGAGCATGTAGTGCCTCCCACACTTCTGTGACTGAGAGCCCACTGGGGAGGAAGCAGCTTTCTTGGATGATTAGTGTTCTGCACTACACAGTTGGAGAAATGCTGTTCTATAGGTTTTCTCTATCATGTTAATTCAGCCATTTAATTTCACTGAGTAACAAACTAGTTCCTTGCTACTCTAAGCATGATCCATGGGCCAGCAGCATCGGCTTCATCTCCTTAGGAAAACAGAATCTGTATTCCCCCTTCCCTCTCTACTGATTCCGAATCTGCATTTTAGTGACAACCCAGGTCATACATACGTGTGTGCAAGTTTGAGACGCCCTGCCGTAGAGGACTTGAAAGCACTTCATAAAATGGACATCACTGTACAGGGTTTATTTAACCTCACAGAGTGTTTTTCATCCATGTATTTAATTTAGTGTACAATAAACACTGGAGGGGGAAGACGTATTTTAAAACTGCGCTTTCTCAAACTGCCCGCCAACACGTTTCCTCGGCAGCATATTCTGGTGTCGGCTCAACCAATGACCCTGGACAACTGTGAGCCCACAGGTTTCTCTGCAGTTCTCTTCTTTTCCTTTTTAGGAGACTGTGCAGTCCCTTAGCATGTCCACATTTGGAACCAGAGCAAGCTCCAGCTCCATCCCATTAGCTAATAGCGCTGGGTGGCGAGGCCCCTGGAGAGGGGCTTCAGCTGTGAACACACAGCTAAAACCCCTTTAATGGCCAGTCAGCTGTCAGAGCTGCAAAGGCCTTGTTTCTTCCCATTCAGAGCCGTTTGCCCCTCTCTGTGACCTCTCCTGGCTCTGGACCCTGGCCACGTGGCCCAGATGGCATAATCTGTCAGGCCAAAGCAGGTGACAGTGCGGCTTGCTGTTAGGTAATCAGTGACTATAATTAGCTGGGGTGGAAGCGATAATGGGACCAAGTGCAGGGCTGGGAGGGGGAGCTGCGGGCCAGGGGAAGCCTTGGATAGGTGGAGCACCAGCCAGGAAGGCTGTTTCCTCCTCCCCCTGCCCCATGTCCCCTGCCTCTCCCCACACGCTCATCTTCCTTCTCCCTCCCTCTCTCCCTCTGCCTCCCTCTAATATTGTGTTTCTAGCACATGGGGTGTATGTGTGGGGAGGGAGAGGAGGCCTCATCCTCAACGAGGGAGGTCAGGGTTGAGCACTAGCAATTCAGTAAGTGAGTTGCTTGGCAGCTGATCAATTTTCTTTCACAGAAGCCATTCCAGAAATCTCTGGATTGGATTGATAATTAGTCTGGTTATAAGGACCATATGGGAGCGAGGATGGGGGCGGGGAGGGCTGTAGAGGATTCGCACCTGCTTCTTGGGAGTCACACACTGGCATTCAGATCCTGGCTCTGCCACCCCCCCACCCCAGCTGTGTGACCTCAGGCTGGTCAAGCAGCCTCTCTGTGCTCTCTGACAATAGCACTCACTGCACGGGTTAGTGTTAAATAAATAGCGCCTGAAATGTGCCTGACACATTTCAGGTATTTTGAAAATATAGTTTTCTTTTCATTCCCTCTGTGGTGGGTATGGTTTTGTATATGATGTTAATAAATCAGACAACCAACCATAACTTCTCTAACAAGATACCTAAGAAGGGCTCTTTGATAATGAAGCTCAGTTATGCTTATCAAAAAGAGATGGATAAGTGAAGTTGGCTTTGCTTGAACTTGTTTCAAGGGGAGAACAATTTCTTCATTTTCTAAATCAAAATGCAAGCAGTGGGGGGAGGGGATGGCCAACTAGTAAACATAGAAACATTGTTTGCCCTGTGTGGTTTGTTGTTGGCAGTTGATGGCTGTTCCCAACACAGCACTCATTGTGGAGCTCCCCGGAAACATTGTAGAAGCTTGCTCATTTTTGGTTAGTTGAAGGTCTAAAGTAAAACTTTAGAAGTCTGAGAAATCTGTCCTATATACTCCTATCCCCATCCCCCACCTTGAAAAGGTTTTCCTCTCTTTCCCCTTTATTAAGAAAAACAAACCAAACCAATATATCCACCAAGAAGCAAAATAGAAAATAAAAACCAACTATAATCCCAGAAATGACCAGGGAACAATTTTGCGTATAGTCTTCTAGATCCATCTAAACACAGGTACAATTTTTGCAGCCAAATCAGTCATATTTGCTCGCTTGGACTATGATTCTCACCACCCCTTCACTTAACACATAGAACCTTATTTTATGGCAATAGGTGCATTTCTATAACATCATTTTAAAAAGATTTTCTTTCATAATTAATTGATTCTTAATTTACAATGAGTTCTACCAATCTTTTTTCTTTCCATTTCCTTTTTTTATTGAGATATAATTCACAAACCATAAAATTCATCCATTAAAAGTAGACAGTGCAGTGGTTTATATAATAGTCACAATGTTGTACACTATAGCCACTGCCTAATTTCATATCATTTTCATCACCCCTAAAGAAACTCTACACCCTTATGCATTCACTTTCAATTCCCTCCTCTCACCGGCCCCTGGAAACCACTAATGTACTCTGGTCTCTATGGACTGTCCTCTTCTTTCCCAGCTCCTGGCTAATGGTAACCAGAGTACTGTTGAGAGGCCACAAATTATTGACCCAATTCCTCACCACTGGCTACATGTAAATTGCTTACAACTATCCAGGATTTCAAACAACACTGAAATGATCAGTCTGTGAAATTTTGATCAGATTGGATTATACTTTTGAGCTATGTAAGAATTAATGCACACACTCATTCGGAAAGGGGCATTGCGTGATGTTTTGGGAAAATTTAGGATTAAGACAAACCTCTAAATCTTTAGAATTACAAACATTCTTTGGATATTTTTTTAGAAAAAGACTTAAAAAGACTTAACCGTCAATGAATATGGTCGTTGCAAAACTGCTTTTGCAAATCCTGCCTCTGGAGTTTGCCAAATGTTGAAAGTTATGAAATTATATTGCTCTGCATTTTCACAGTCGAGGTTAATTCTTGACACCCCCTCCGTCAGTGACAGCCAAAGCAGTAGTTTTGTGTCTCTCTGAGCAGGAGGAGGGCCTGGTAGGGAGGGGGACAGAGGGAAGAGGGTGGGGTGTGTTAAATCTGTTTCTAGGTGTGATTTTTGAATATTTGACATTTGAAAAAATAGATCTTAATCTGATATAAAGGGAATCTGGTAACTATATTTAAAGACATTTGTGCACAAACCCTATGTAAAAATTCATTCTAATAACCGCAACGATTATTATATCTGACACAAACTGGGCAGTAATGAGACTATGATGTTCAGGTGCTGTGCTCATATTTTATAGGCGTGGATTCCTTCAATACTCTCATGAAATCATCTATTGGATTGTTTAAGAAATGGAGGTCAGAAATACTACACAACTTAAATGATGGCCAGGCAATGAGTTATTCGTAGAGTCCATTTGGCACATCCGTTGTCCCTTGGTAATTTATCCTTTCCCAGTGCCTGCCCCACCCCATTCCAAATGACAAAGCCGTGCTGCAGAGACAAGTAAGGAGGCCGTGTGCTGTCATGGAGAGAATATGGTTTGAGCCTTGGTTTCCCCACTTACCATGCCACTTTGGGTAAATTACCTAGCTACTCTGTTGCTCAGTTTCCCCATCTATTTAATGGGGATAAGAGTATCTACATTATGCCTTTTTGGATAGAGTTGAATAATTACATGGAATGAAACTTCCCAAGAGCTTAATGATTTAACTATTTGTCATGGCAGAGCTGGTCCAGCCTTGAGGTGATGACACCGTGCCTGTCCCCTGGGACAGTTACAGAAGAGGTCTCAGCGATCAGCTGGCTCCACCCCAACACTTTACATCTGGGAGAGCAGAAGCTACTTGTCCAAAGCCACACTGCTAGTAAGTGGCATACTCTTTCTAGTGACTGCCTTAGTTTGCCAGGGCTGCTGTGATAAAGGCCACAAAACTGTTGGCTTAAAGAACAGGAATTTTTTGTCTCACACTTTTGGAGGCTAGAAGTACAAAATCAAGGTGTCGACAGGCCACGCTTTCTCCCGGAGTCTGCAGCTTTCTGGTGCTGTTTCGCCTTGCAATCCTTGCAGTTCCCTGCCTCACATCTCTGCCTCCGTCACATGGCGGTCGACCCCACTACCTGCCTGGCTCTGCTTCCTGGCTTCTACTGACCCAGTGCCTCTGAATTTCTTCTGCCTGCAGGGACTCCAGTCATACAGCTTGAGGCCCACCATCATTCAACCTGACCTCAATGAAATGGCGTCTTCTGAGATCTTATTCACAAATGAGTCCACACCTTAATTAACAATAACATCTCCAAAGGCCCTATTTACAAATGGGTTCACACCCACAGAGCCGGGGATTAGGACTTGAACGTGTCTTTTTGGGGGTGGAGGGACATGATTCACGCTCCAGCGGTGACTCTGGTCTGCGTGGTTTCTCTTTGTGTTTGTCCAAAGGAAAGAATGCCGAGTCTTAGCAGGCATCGAGGCCAGAGCTCTATTTCTGTTCTCCATGCCCAGTGTTCCACTATTTAGTCTTTGACCGAATTCATAGCACGGGGATTACTAGACTCCTTTACGTTGTCTGGCTCTGGGATCTACCATGTACTTACCACCCGCTGGGAATCAGGCACTGTGCTCTCCATACATTTTAACAAACACCCTGGGAGGGAAATCTACTCTTACTCATTTTCCAGATGAGGAAACAGGCAGAAAAAATAATCCACGTCCAAGGTCACATACATATGAAGGTGTAGAATTTTGGAAAACTGCATCGTGATTAAGAGCTCTGCCACTTAGCTCGCGGTGTAGCCTTGGGCAAGTCACTTCATCTCCTTCTGTCTCGATTCCTTCATCTGTAAAATGGAGTAATAAGAATACCCACCTTAAGATGATGTGTCGAGGCTTATTGATGCTTGTAAAATGCTTGGAAGGATGTCTGGCACATGGTATGAGCTCAGCGAAGGTTAGCCTTAAACAGAAAAGACGAAACCCAGCCACTATGTAGCTTTGTGTCCAGAAATTGTCTTCTTCCTGCTGCTTCCTGCTGCCTCCAAATGAATCAGAAAATTGAATTCATACTAACAAACCCCAAGTAAGATTCAAGATTGCAAGGCATTCTAAAGCGTGGCCTTGTTAGAAAGAACGCTCACTCACACGCGCGCGCACACACACACACACACACACACACACACACACAGAGCTACTTTTAATAGCTGGTAGGAGCCAGAGAAAATCCAATTACAGATGAATCAATCGATTAAAAAGAAAGGGACAGAATAAAGGAAAGAATGTTGAAGAGACACAGAGCCAAATTACAGCCGGATAATAGAATTAAGGGTCTATAGAACAAACTGGGTGAAATAACAAAGGAATACGGGCTGGGGACTCGTTCACAGCTCTGTAATGATTGGATTCTTTCTTGGCCCCTTGACTCCACGGAGCAGTTATTGGGCCGGGCCCTAAACAACTGATCACATCAGAAGGAGCCGGAATTGTGTTTGGCAAGTCATATTTTGCAGGGAAATAAAACGTGTGGTTTCTGGAATGAGAAGATGGTATCTGGGTTTGACAGATGCTCACAGTTAAGGATGAAACCAGAGGGCCCGGATATCACAGGAGGGAGAAGGTTAAAGCGATGCCTTTGGTCTGCAAAAATATAGCCTTGGTTCATAATTTTCTGTTTCCTGAGACTAGAACTTCTATCTCTGCTCCCAAAGAAGCATGTCATTGTTAAGTTCGAATTTCTCTCTTGCACACTTAAAAACACACGTGCACTTTCAGTTTTATTTTCTGTTTTTCGGGGAGGTATGGTGAGAGGGAAGTGGGGCTGTTAACCAGCAGCAAGCACTACAGCTGGGGCTATTAGAGGTGGGTTCTGGAATAACATCCCTTTTAATGTACTTACGGAAAGGCTTCCTTAACTAGGCCACATAAAGAGCCAGCGCATCTATAAATAAATTAAGGAGGCTGCCAGGCGCGGGTGGGTTGCCCCTCTCGCGGCGGCCTCGCCAGCCTCGCCACGCAGCTATGGTCTTTGTCCGTGGCTTTGTGGCTTTGCCCTGTCCATTGTCAGCGTGATTATACCCGCGGCTGGTGAGGAGGCAGCGGGGGCGGGGCGCACCTTCCTCAGGAAGCCCCTCTGGGGATTGACGCCTTTCCCAAGCTCAGCTTCTGGCGGGAGCCGGCTGCACCCTGCCTAGGCTCAGGCTGGGGGCTGGGTTAGCAGATGGTGGCCTTGCGGGTGGGGGTTGACAAGGAGGACAGCACGAAACAACACCAACAACACAACAACCCTGCATATGTGAGATTAAACAGACCCAAAGGGGAGGGCATGGCCATGGGAAGGAGGGGAGCTTTGTCCAGAGCTTGGGAGCCCAATGAAGGGCTTCCTTTCTTCCCACCCTAGGAAGCCCCAGGCTGCTACCTCCAGGACAAGCAGGGAGTAACCTATAGCAGATCTTTATGTGTGCTAACTCAGAGATTAAACAACCAACCAAAAAAAGGCAGTCCTTTCCATTGGAGAGACGGGGCAAAGATGCTTGACCTGAAAAATGGGGCAAAGAGCTTTGTTTCTTATTTGCTTAACAATAATTTCTGGATTTCATAGGAATCTTGTCTGGGAAAGGACCTCGCTACTTAAAGTATGGTCCCTGAGCCTGCAGCAGCATCTCTTGGGAATTTGTTGGAAAAGCAGAGTCAGCCCCTCTCTCAGTCCACAGATCTACTAAGTGAGAATCTGCATCCTTGGGGATTTGGGTGCACCTTGCATTTGAAGACCTCTGGTCCAGAATATTGGCTGGAATCACCTGAACACTTCTAAGGAAAATCCAGGTTATTCAGGGGTGGGGTCAAGGGCCCTGCATTTTCTAAATGCCCCCAGGCAGTTCTAATGTAGTTGGTAGTTTAGGAACCAGTGACTCTGTCCCCCCACCTTCCAGGCTAGTTTCACCCTGACAGTGTCCTCCCTGACAGTAGATGATTGCATACATCAGCCTGCTTGCACACTCTCAGTGATGGGGAACTCTTCACCTCATGGGAGCAACCGATTCCATCATGGAAAGTTCTAATTGTTCAGAGAAATCTTTGGGTTGCCCTAAAACCTCCCATGGTTTTCTCCATTCTAAAGAGGAGGAGGCTGAGGCCCTGAGAGGTTAAGTAGCTTGGTAAGGATTTGAATCCAGGTAGTTGCTCGAGTCCATCCTCCTGATCACAACAACATCCAGACAGCCCAGCAGTTTTTACAGAGGGCCAACCTGGCTGTGGTCCGACCCAAGACTTTCTCTGACCTGGGAGACGGCATGCCTGCTTTGTTCCTCAGAGCGGGTCGGGAGTGGGGCAAGACGAGCGGACCCACTAGGCGCCTGGGTTATGGGATTTGCCAGGTGGGCCTCCAGGACTTGGCAAACCAATGGATGAGCGGGGTGGGGAGGCCACGGGATGGCTTTGGTTCTGCGTCGGGGCTGCCTCCGACCCTCATCCCTACGAGGCCTTGAGCAGGTCCCTCTTGCTCTCTGGCCCTTGGTGTCCACGCTTTGTGTACTGAGGCAATTGCTTCTGCCTTTCCTACCTTGTGGGGTCTTGGAGGGGCCCTGCTGAGATGACAGACTGGGCCATGCCTTGTGAACCCCAGGTATGATGATCACTGCAACTTGACTTGAGATTTTAGTGTTGTCGTGAAAGACAAAACAGTTCTCTCCTCAGTAGGAGAACTCCTCCTGACCTCTCATTTGATTTCTGCCCCGCTTCTACCAAGCCTTTTCCAGACTTGGGTGAAAGTGGAGCCCAGGGAGGCCTTGCAGAGAGCTGTGAGCTCAGCTCTACACTGCCCACCTGTCGGGACATGCTACACAGGGCCCCGATTCCAAAATCAAGGACGGTGCCCCCCACCCCTTTCAAAGAGACTGCACCTAAGAAATAATGCAAAGAGCTGCATTTTCGTGGCGTGCGGGGCCTGCCCCTCCTTTCCCTTAGAAATCTAGACACCCAACCCCCTCCCCGCAACTGCCACCTTTGTTGCTGGGAAGGACCTGCCTCAGTCATCACGGTTCCAAAGCCCTGATACTGTCATGATCCCAATTTTTTTTCCTCAGTGGTTCCTTTATCCATTCATTCTGCAGAGATTCCCTTGGTGTTTTCTCTGTTCCAGACACTGGGGACTTGAAATGGATTAAGATGAGTTCTTGTGCTTCAGGAGCAAGCAATCCAAATGAATCCAGTTTTCTTCCATTCAGTCCACACTGACAAAGGTTTATTGGATGCCCAGTCACTGTCCTGAAAGGAGCTCAACAGCTAAGAGCAGGGGCACTATGGCAGATAGTGTTGGTATCTCAGGCATGCCCACCTGAGAGTGCGTCCCCTTCTTCTACTTCTCAGTAGTGAATTCTGGATAGTTTGGGTAACTGTGTGTTCAGGTTGGCCTTCCCTTGCCTTAGGTGATGACCCTAAGCTTAGTATGGTAGGCAACAGTTCTTAACTGGGGTTCATTGACCCCTGAGGCTGAGGAATAGCACTGTATATAAACAACTTTGGTTTTCTTTGAAATTCTGTGAATTTTATTCTATGGATATAGAAATGTTATTCTGAGGCCTTCATAGACTTCATCCGACTGCCAGTAGGGCCTGTCTTAGACCGACAGAGCTCCTATGACAAATACCACACAGCAGGAATTTATTGTCTCACAGTTTCAAAGGCCAGAAGTCCAAAATCAAGTTGTCAGCGAGGCCATGCTTTCTCCTGGAGCCGGTAGCATTCTGGCGCGGGCTTGCCAAAGTCCTTGGAGCTGCTTGACTTGCACGGCTTCCTCCTGTAACATAGCAGTCTCTCTCCTTGTGTCCACTCTTGCTGTTTCTGCTGACTTCCGGCGTCTGGCTCCTCTGGCTGCAGCCGGATTTCCTCCCTTAATAAAGCTTCCAGTTATACAGATTAAGGCCCACCCTCACTCAGTTTGGCCACATTGTAATAGGATTTTACAAGTTCCTATTCACAAACAAGTCCACAACGTAACTAATAATAATATTCAAAGGATCCTATTTACTGATAGGTTCACAGCCCCAGGAATGGATTAAGAGGAAGGACGTGTTTTCTGGGGTGCAGAGGCCACTCCAGAGGCTGTGTGAGGATGCGCTGCTCAGAGGGGCCTTCCCAGAGAATCAGGGTGTGCCCCAGAGCTGATGTCCCTGAGCCAGTGGAGGAACCCTTGAGCCCTGTGCTTCCTCTTTCCTCGTTAGGTTAACCCTGATGTGGTCTAAGCCACCATTAGTCAGGTTTATCTCATTTACAGACAACTCTTCTTTCCTAACTGATGGACTGACACTGTCGATCTGGTGTGGTCAGTGCTGGCCTAAAGGCCAGAAGATGGGGCTGTGGGAACACAGGGGAGTCCCCCAGCTCAGCCAGAGTAACTGGGGAATGTTCCTGAGAGAACGTGATGATGACCCGAGTCTTGGCAGATGAGTATGAGCAGGCCTGGTAGACAGTGTGGGGGAGTGTTTCCCTGCAGAAGAGGCAGCATGGGCGGCACTGCGAATTACCCACAGTTCCACCTTGGCCCCCAAGTCTCACAGGGAACCTTTTCCTTTCTCAGCCTGGAAGTAGTAAGTTCTGGTCTAACTCCTTGCTTTGTGACCTTGGACAAGTCACAGCTTCTCTGATCCTGTTTATTTATCTGTAAAGTGGGTCAATGATAAGGACGTGCGCTAAGATTCAATGAATATGAGCCAGGTATGCTTTTAAGAGCTGCACTTACATCAGCAGTTAATGACTCTCGGAGCTAAATGCTATTAGTGTCCACATTTTACAGATGAGCAACTGAGATACAGCAAAGTTCATTAACTTGCCAGAGATCACACAACAAATCATTTGCAGAACTGAGCGACACGCCTAGGCTCTCAGGCCCCAGAGTCTGGTCCTTAACCACTGTCTGCCTAAGCTGTCCATTACCTCAATTTACCTTAGGGAGCAGGTGAACAGGCTTAGCACTCCACAAAAGGCTGGTCAAACGGGTGGGTAATGATGGTGATGGTGATGATGATAGTGATATTGATGATGATGATGATGACGAAGGAAAAGGAGGAGAAGTCCTTTCTTTGGTGAAGAAGTCTGACATTGTTCATAAGACGTTAATTTTTTCTTCTGGTGTATTTCTCTCTCTCTCTCTCTCACTATCTATCATTTATCCATATATAACTTGGGTTTTTTATAATTGGGAAAAATAAGAGGGGATATTAAGAAAATGAAAAGGATGGAGATTTCCCATTTAAGGAACTTTGGGAAAGAAAACATTGGGTGCCTAGTATGTACTAGATATTATGCTACATAGTTTCACATACCTAGTTTAATATCCATCCATCCATCCATCCATCCACCCATCCATCCATTCAACTATATCTATATGGATAGATAGAGACATAACATTAGATATGGGTGATGTAATCCTGCAAAGTACAGATGTATTAATACCCTGATTTTACAGATAAGGCAAAGGAGTCTTAGAGAGGTGAAATGCCTTTTTTTTTTTTTTTTACAACGTTGGTTAGAAGCAGAGGCTGGAGTCTACCCAAGAACTGTCTGATTAAAAGCCAGTGCTCTTCTTAATCTCTCTTTCCTTTTGGGCAGACAGGAATCAGCAATTCCCATGTGCAGTAGAAATTCAGACTTCTCTTCTCTGCTTCCTTCCTTTAATTACCCACTATTTGTGGAGCAATTCCAGTACACTATTATTCAGGGAGAATTTGCCAAAAATTCTGCCACAATCCCTGCTTTTAGGGAACTATAGTTTTAAGTTATTATATAATTTTATCTTCTCTAAGCAACAACAGCTACCTAAGGAATCCCCAGTTCAAATGAGAAGGAATCTGGTGCCCAAAGGAGAGGGCTCTCCTCTCTTCCTTCCTCTCTCTTGCCACTCCTGTTTGTCTGAATCTGGGTTTAAGTGAGTCATATAGATATGGTATTACACCTGAAGGTCACTTTAGCAAAGTCCGAGGGGCTGTCTCTTTCTAATTTCAAGATTTCACAGAAATAGGTAGATTTTTTAAAAGCAAGGTTATTCTCAGTCTCTGTTGCTTAAACATATCTGTTTTACAGTCCTACGTCCTGTGCTACTAGTTCTAAGGTATCCACATTACAAATTGGAATCATTAAGATGATCTGCATGAAGTTAATGTGGGTGAAAAAATATAAATAAAGCAGTACAGTACAAACATGATCAAAATAAAATATATGTATTATTATTATTTTTTTTTTGTCTAGGGGAGACATGTAGAGATTCAACTAAATCCTAATATACATGCCCAGAGAGAATCTTGGTCTGACGATATTTACACTTCCTTATGATAGATGGTAGCAGATAGAAAGGAAAATGGTATCAATTGATATCCTTCCCCATATTGTTTCGGCATTGAAATAGGCCCATTCACTGGATTATCTCAATTTAATCTCCCTGACAATCCTAAAATGAATGTATTAGTATAAAATGGGGATGAGAATTATTTGAGATGATGCAAATAAAGTGCTAAGTCTACTGCTTGCACATAGTATTGTTGCTTTAAGTCCACTTGATAGATGAGAAAGCTAAAGTTCAGAGAGTTCTGGCAACTTGCTGGTGATTACATGGCTCAGGAGTGGCAGAGCTAGGAGTCCAACACGGACCTATCACTCGTGCACTTCTTGCAATGCCATGGGGCCACCACGTACCATTTACTGGAGGAAAGACAAAATTCGACTTTTATTTTTAAATTTTTCATAAATGACATAGAGTTCTGGTTCCTCAGGGCCAGCTGTGTCTCTGGCTTTTTTCCTTCTTCCCCTCTGAGCCTCATTAATAAGAGACCACCTTACAGTCTCTTATTTTGTCCCTGGCTCAGCAGAAAGCCGTAAAGAAACTAGAAACTAGAAACCATCGGCTACTAGCCTCTCCTAAGTCCCATGCTGATAAGTCCTCCCTCCTCCATTGTGACTCACGCAGCTTCACTCTCTCCTCCTCCCAGATCAAGGAGTGTTGTGACTCACTCTGGCTTCTGACAGTCTCAAAAGAACCATAAATTTGAGCCCAATCCTTCAAGGTCAAGGAGCACCCTAGTTCATTTAAGCCACACCATTGTGGTTGACATGTGCTTTGCCTTCCATCCCAGGGAACTCCGCATCTCTATGGGTTTTCCCTTTCAGCTAATTGCTCCCTCCTTGGTCCCACCCTGAGACGTCTGTTAGTCATGGGGGCATCTGTGGGTCAGAGATCAGGTCACAGAAGCTCCAGGCTGAGGCCTCCGGTGAATTCTGGGGCTTTGCAAAAGAATTGGGGACTGGGGATGACAAGTCCTGTGTCAATGAAGCTTATTAGGAATCCTAGCAAATGTAGGGACCCCTTCCTGCTGTGTCATCACATGCTGCTAGGCCTGTGGCTTCAACGGTAGGTTATAATTAGCAGACAACTCATGCTGGAGGAAAGCAAAGAATGAGTCTTGGAACTGGTCCCCCTGCTTCCAACTTGGCTTCTTTCCAGCCTGCCCCATCATCATATCAATCTCATGCTTAAGATCTTTAATGACTTCCCTTTAACCTCTATTTAACAAGAGGAAGAATATATTTATAGCTTAAATGGAAAGGGAATAAACAGACACATACCACTTTGCTCCCACCCTGCCTCCCTCCTTCACCACTTTCTACTGGTTCTTTAAGGCTTGGTTCTGCTGTTGTCTCTTCTGATTTGCCAGGCTGGGCAGGGCATCTACTATGTGTGTCTGTTACATACCTTGGACTTCCTGCTAGCCCAGCATTCACTGCACTTCACTGCCCTGTGGTTTTCTACTTAATGATCTGTCTGCTCAACCATGCTATGAGCCTCCCAAGAGCTGGGTCCCTGGCCAGCACTAGCCACATAGTAGGTGTTAAAAGTGTTGGGAGGCATAGTAGGAAGACTGAGAAACCTACCTGTGTCTCAGTGCATTGGGAGTGAAGGAAAGACATTTCTTCATCTTCCAGAAAGTTTAAACAAAGATTTGATTTCTTTTTTCACTCTTACTGAAGGTAGTTAGTAACCTTTTTCAATTTCAGGACTGAAAAAAGTAGTGTGTATATGTAGAGTCTCCAACCCAAATCAATCACAAAATATTTTTTTATTTGAAAGTATAGACCCATTAAAGTGCTGTCTAAAGTAGATAGGGGCTTCTTCAAGGCCTGAAGAGGATGGGGGGCCAACCAGCAGGCTTGGCTGGGTCTTCAGGGATTAGGTCAAGCTCATGGCTGCAGGAGTGTTCATGGAATTGCTCCAGCAGAAAGGCAGGTTCGCAGAGGGAGGTGGCTCCCTGGAAACCCGAGAGGCCTCCATGCTCAGTGCCGTGGCCTCAGCAGCCCTGGCAAAGTTCTCTGTGGCTGAGCTGGTGCAGAGGGAAGGGAGCTGCTGGCATAACCGCTGACTGCCTGGTCACAAACGTAAATAGACAGCAGCATCAGGAGGGACTGGACGTGAGGCCTGAGGCTCCTACCAGCACTCTCTCTGTGCACCATTTTCCTGGATCAAATATGCTTAAGATGCCTAGATGATCCAAATGGGAGAGAAGGACCCCTCCCCCACAACAGCAACAGCAATAACAGAAAACTAGGACTTAATTTTTTTTTATGAGTAAGGGCTTTTTTGGAGTGCTTCTGAATATCAAAGAAGCCTGGTGAACAAAGAAAGCAAAAAACTGCCTTGTAACAAAATCAGCTGGAGTGAAAAATATTTCTGCCTAATAAGCATTTATGGAGCATTTATGGGAAAATCATGATGGGTAGGTCATGGTCCCTTCCCCTTGGTGCTCAGTTGTGGTCTATGGGGTAGACTGGATGACCACTAATCAGGAATTTCAATGTAATTTGGTAAATGTTGAGGTGGAGGGGAACACTGAGGGGAGAGGCAACTTAGCTTAGACCGAAGGAGGCAAAGAAGTTTCTCTGGAGTTGATATTATTTGACATGATCCTTGAAGGTGAATGTATTAGCCAAAAGGGGTGCTGACGCAAAGTACCAGAAATCTGTTAGGTTTTATAAAGAGTATTTATTTGGGGTGGAAGCTTATAGTTACAAAGCCCGAAAGAGTCCAACTCAAAGTTAGTTCCTCACCAAACTCTGTTGCCACATATTGAAGCAAGATGGCGTGCGATGGCTGCGAGGGTTCAGCTTTCCTCTTCCTCTTAAGACTCTGTGGTCCCAGCTCCTTCCAGTCTCAGCTGTAGGCTGGCATAAGGCTTGTCTCTCCTCCCAGGGATCATTTCTTTCTGGGCTCAGCTGCTCTGTTCTCTTCACAAGGTCAGCTGTAAATTATCAGGCTCATATCTCTTCCCGCGGCCTCTGCTGTGTCTAATGACCTGTCTGTCTTTCTCTTTGTTCTTCTTCTCTGTGTCTACTTCCTTGTGAGAGTCTATTTTATCAACCCACCAAGGGAGCTGGGACTCTACGCTGAGTTGCACTCTGATGATGTGGTTGAATCAAAGCCCTAATCTTAACATAATTTAATCAGATGTCTCAGCTGAATCTAATACAAAGGGTTATCATGCCCAGAGGAACAGACCAGTTTACAAACATAATCTATATCTCTTTTTTGGAATTCATAAATAATATCAAACTGCCACAGTGAATATGAACTGAATTCCTGAAGAAAGATGGGAAGGGTATTCTAGACCCCAGGGAGACGAAAAAAAAAGAGAGGCGAAAATGTATGTGAACTATCCTGGTGTGCAGGAGATATTCCTGGAAAGTGAAACGAGTGAACTTTATGGTGGGATTGTGATTGGAGAGCTAGACAGGGCCAGAACTTGAGAACCTTGGACTTGATCCCAAGGATGATGGGCAGAAATTAGAAGGTTTTAAGTAGCTCAAATTTCAGCTTTGGAATGATATGTTAATTACTGTAATGCTAGCCACTATGATAGATAAATCCTGAAATCTCAGTGTTTTAATATATACAATACAAGTTTATTTCTCAGTGGTGTGTAATCCAATTGGTGGCAGCAGGGAGTCTGTTCAATGAAGTTATTTGTTGACATCAAGCCAGCAGACAAAGTAAGGAAACTGAGAAGGAATGTGCATAAAGTTTATAAGGACTAAGCCAAGGTGTGGGGTACCTTACTTCTATCCACATACCACAATCCAGAGCTCAGTCAATTCAGTTAAATGGCCACAGCTAATAGCAAAGGAGGATGCAAAATGCAGCCAAGATTTTGCCCCGTAGTAAAGAGAATCCAGTTTGGTGAATGGCTAATCCGTCTATGCTCTAAAACACAGAGCATAGAGCATAGAGCATAGAAATGGTTTAAAAATACACAAGATTAAAGGGCTGTTGCAGTAGTCCATGTTAGAGGTGATGGTGGGAATAGAGATTAGAGAAATAATCTAATAATGCTTAAAGAGGGAGAATTGGCAGGCCTTGAAAATGTGGGTGGGGTGAGAAAAGAGACCCTAAGGCTTCTGGCCTGATCGATGATGTATTCAGGAGAAATCATGAGTTTCAGGAGGGAACAAGGTGGAGGAGGCGGATGGGTGGAGGTGATAAGTGTGCTGTTGGGCATATTGAGTTTGTACTGCTTCTGGGATATCTAGGTGGCCTTCTGAGTCTCAGGCTAGACTCAGAGAAAAGAGCAGGCTAGGAAGAGGGCTAAGAAGGGAAGATTAAAATAAAAAAGCCAAATAAATATGAGTTCCCTCATTAAGGAGGAGAAGAGAAGAGATATAAAAAGTAGAGAAGAAAAGGAGAATCTCCAAAAACCTGAACCATAGCTGCCACTGTAGCGGTTTGGAGCTCTATGTACCCCAGAAAAACATGTTCCGAAACTTATTCCTTTGCTGTGCATGTAAGTCCATTGTAAGTAGGACCTTTTGATGAGGTGACTTCAGTTAAGGTGTGTCCACCTCAATCAGGATGGCTCTTCATCCTGTTACTGGAGTCCTTTCTAAGAGGAGTGAGATTCAGACAGACAGAGAGAAAGCCACAGGAAGCGTGAGCTTTCTCTTCTGGGTCAACAAAACCCACAAGAGAAGGGACAGGCCAGGAGAGGCCGCCATGTGTATTACCATGTCACAAAGGAGCTCGGGACCGAGAATCAATGGCAGCCAGTTTCAGAACACCAGTCTTCAGAAAGAAAGCATTGCCTGGATGACCCCTTGAATTGGACATTTTTCCTGGCCTCAAAACTGTGAGCTAATAAATTCCTATTGTTTAAAACAACCCATTGCATAGTATTTGCTTGAGTGGCCAAGAAAACTGAAACAGATACATTCTGTGGAGTTTCCCAAGTTTTTCTGCTTTAGAGCATCTTGGCTTTAAAGTTGGCAGTAACTAAACTTGGTGCTGGGAGAACACTACTCAACTCCAGGAATTCAGAGTTTAGTAGGGGGAATGCTACCCTGGATAGATCTTGAAAAGATAGATCTTTTCTCTTGAAGTAGAAAGTTTCTTATACAAGGTGAGTTACAGTCACCAGGATGGACATTTCCTTCTTTGAGCCTGGAATTCCATCATGAAAAACTTACCATTTTTAGCTAAGTTTTTGGCCTTTTTTTGGAGGCGGCAAGTAGAAGGCTTCACAGACAAAAAATGGAATATGCCATCTAGTAGCTGGTAGACCTTGAGCTGATAATCAATTTGAGCTTCATTTCTTTATTTTTTTAAATGAGAACAACAGTACTAACTCATATGTTTGCCCTGAGGCTAATCTGAACCAATCAATGGAGAGTTCTTCTTATTTAATAAGCAGTGTCCATAACAGCAATAATGCCAATATAATGATGATGATGGTGATAGCAGCTAACAAATAGATAGTGCTTACTGTGTGCCAGGTTTATTGTAAGTGCCTTACAAATATTATCTCTATTAATCCCTAAAACCACTCTGTGAGGTAGAACAATTATTATCCCCTTTTAACAAATTAAAAATCTGAGGCAGAAGAGACCTCACTTTTGAAGATGTAATTAATTCTGGGAAGGCTACACTAGAACCATATCTTAATATATCTCTGAGAATGAGCCCATCCAGTGGATGAGGGGTTTCATGGGTAGGAAAATACACTTTGCCTATTGGGGAAGGGCCTGTAAAAAAAAGAAAAATGGCTGGGAGTATTGAAATGTCTGAAAGCTGGTGGGAGGGCAAAGGGAGACAAATACATTTCATCAGGGACTGCACAGATGCCGAATGTTCATGCATTCATTCAGCCATTCAACATCCTTTCACTGAGCACAGCTCTGGCCAGACTGTGGGCTAAGCTCAAAGGTAATAATTCTCACTTGCTTTCTGGGGCTTCTGGCTGGTTCCGGGAAGAGTAGAATGATGGACACGCAGAAATCTCAAAGGGCTTCCCTTTACTTTCCATTCCTCCCATAATGAGCATAGGTTATTATTTTACAATTTTTGCCCGCCCAGCATCCATTTTCTTCCTTTTGATTTTCTTTCTAGTAATTACCCCTCACCCATGGTGTGTAACCCTCTCAGGGCCAAAGGGTTGGCTTGTGATCCAAATTAGGTCATCAAACATTCTCTCTCTCAAATTTGCTTCTTGAATGCAGTGACATAGTAACAGAAAATGGCTAGAACTGCTTCATCTGGATACCAGCATCCTGGAGAAACTTTCCTTAGTTCCTGGAGCCTAGGGCCCTGGAGCTGTCCAGCTTCCTGGCCTTTTGGTGACTGAATTATTCAGCTGTTCTTTTCTTGCATAACCATATGCTTTCCCTTATTTTATATATAAAATAATTATATATATATATACATATATATAATTTTTTTTGCTTAAATTGTTTTCTGTTGCTTGCAACCAAAAAAATTGAACTAACATAATGTCTTTTTCTGGTATCTTTCTTTCCGCCCTCGTTTTTCCACCTATAAAATGGGGATAGTAAAATTTGCTACTTGCCTTCAGGAGGTTGTGTAGATTATAAGTTTATGTCAATAAAATGCTTTAAGATGCTTGGATGAAAGTTGCTGTAGAACTACAAAGTCTCCTGAATTTCAGCCATACTTTCAAAGAAGGTCTTTCTTTATATGCCATAAAACAGCTTTTATCCTGAAAGGATGTGCTTCTCATTTTACTGTCTCTGTAAACAGCTCAGAGATTGCTCCATACTCGTTCTTTTTCCAATGTTACCTTTGGAGATGAAAGCTCATCTTTTTTTTAGCATGAGAAGTTGCTGTATGACACAGGGAGAAAATGCATTTGTTATTGCTATTATGCATTATTTAATAATAAGTTGGCTCAAATTCTAGGTTGTTATTTCCTTAGTTTTTTAGGGTTAATACTCATATTCTTACCTCAAATCAAAATAAAATCCCCACCAATTTTAGAGTAGAAAGAGCTGCTGCATGTTTTAGAGCATTGGACAATTATGAAATTATGTTCCAATAGTAAAAACTATAACATCTTACATTTTATAAGGTTTTAAAAATGATTTTCAAAGCACTTATTCTTAGACTAGGCTAAACAATCTATCAGGCAGATGCAAACTATCCATGTGTCTCCTGAGTTATTATTTTTAAATGAACCATTTTTATAATAGGCAAGCTTTGTAACAGCAGTGCATGTTCATCAGAGGAAATTTGGAAATTTGGAGATGCCGAGTATAGAACAATGAAGAAAAATGCATCAATATTTCAATAGTCTCACTGCCCTAAAACAACTCTTCATCTTATTTGCATGTATACCATTTTTCTTTCTGTCAGAAGTATTCTATAATTATTTAACATTAGTTGACACCATTTTGAATCCTGTTTTTTTGAAGTCTCTTTGCATTACATTATAACTCTACCAGTTATGTATTGCCACCCCAAAAACTCCGTGGACTCAGGTAATAGCCATTTATTATTGGAAATGAGTCCAGTGTTTGCTGGAAGTTTCTTCAGTCCTCTGGTTTGCTCACATTGGACTTGCTCATGTGTCTCTCACCAGGTTGTCTTGGCCGGGCTCTCTCATTTGCTTAGGGGTTGGCAGGCTGGCAGGTCTACAGAGGTCTGAGATGCTAAAATGGGGCTCTCCCACACGTGGTCTGTCTGTCACCAGGAGGCCATCCCGGGCTTGTTGATGTGGTGATGGTAAGATTCCAAGAGAGAGAGAGCAGAGGCGTGAGAGCTCAGGCTTGGGACTAGCCATTGCATCTACCGGCCAATACAAGTTACAAGGCAGCCTAGATTCAAGGTAGTGGAAGTGGACCCCACCTCTCAGTGGGAAGCGCTGCCAAGTCATATTGCAGGGGTCAGGGTTGGAGGCAGGAGTGAAAAATTGCAACTAGCTTTTGCAATCAATCTATCATCATAACATAAACATACTGCTGGATGATTTCATAGACATTTTTAATGACTTCCTAGTATATTGAGTGACCCCGTCATAGATATTTTAAACATTCACATATTTTAAGACATTTAGGCTTTCCCATTTTGTTTGCTGTCACAGAACAACAGTTTTGTGGGCGGGAGAGAGACCTTTATATTTGGGGTATTTAAAAAATCTCCATATAGAATCACGGTAGTTAATAACTTACTGTTGAAAAGTTTATAAATATTTTTATTTTGTTCCCTACATGTTTTCAAAGCACTTTTCAAAAGGCTCATGCCAATTTAAATTCACATTGGTAACACAGGAGTGCTCCTGTCATTGAACTGCCGCCAATGTGGAATAATTTTTAGGAAATCTCTGCTGAAACAAATAAGGAACTCTATGCCCCCAGTATTTTGTTGGCATTTATTTACTTGCTAGTAAAAGAAGAGAGGGAAGGAGCTAGAGAGAATGAGAGAGAAACAGAGAGTTCCGCAGTGAGACAAGCTTAGGAAATGCTGCGTGTTGTTTCTCTTAGTCACTCACGAAGCACGTGAGCACCGGACATGCTCTGAAAAGTCCCACAACGAAGTAACATATTTCAACTCTGAGTCAGTGTTTCCCTGATTAATTTGACCACAGAACTCTCATTTTTTGCTTAGCATCAATTAGCACTTTGGAATCACTGTTTTGACTAGGACATTCTTGAGGAAATTTTATCCATAAATATGGGAGCTTTACCTCATGGTGGGGATTTCAGACACCCAGCTAAGACAGGAGAGGTTCTAGGCCAGCTGGGGCTCACTTCCCCAAAAAGGAACAAAACGAAACTAGCGAAGAAGCATGAGGAAATAGTCAAGCTCTCTTTCCCCCTAGCATACTCTTTGCAGTGGTAACTCCTAGAGTTTTAGGGTTTTGTTTGAAGGGATGCATTCTTCCCTGAAAATAGCACTTTGGCATTTTTCTCCTCTTCAAGTCACAAAACAACATGCCTGCCTTGTGACATAGAGCCTAGGGAGCCTAAGGTGCTGGCCCTCTTCTAGGACTTTCCAGCTCCAGTGTGGTCTGCAGACCAAAAGTATTTGCAGCATGCAGAGCTGAGTAGCAATGCAGAGTCTCAGGCCCACCCAGCCCCCCCTGACCCATCTGCGTTTTCATGAAGAGACGTCCGGTGATTCTTGAGCCCATGAAAGGTTGAGAAGCACTGTTCCAGGAGACCACCAGTTCATCCAAAGGATCTGCCTCTTCCTCCGACCACTGCTTTCTTCTCTGTCTCTCTGAATTCTGTTTCGGCTGCTACTGCCATGCACACTGCAAAGAGAATTGCCTGCGTCTAGAGAGCTCTCGCCTCTTTACTGTCTCACGGTTCTGTTTGTCAGGGCCATACTCCCTTTGAAACCTGTAGGGCAGAATCCTTCCGTGCCTCCACCCTGCTTCTGGTGGTTTACCAGCAAGCCAGGGTGTCTGTGGTTCGCAGCCGTAGCCCTTCAGTCTCTGCCTCCACCATCACAGGGCCATCGACTCCGGGTGTGTGTCTGTTGTCAGCGCTCCCCTTCTTATAAGGACACTTGTGTCTCTGATTAAGCCCCACCCTAATCCAATTTGGTCTCATTTTAACTAATCACATCTACAAAGACCCTATTTCCATTTAAGGCCATATTCACAGGACGAGCAGTTAGGACTTGAACAAATCTTTTCAGTTCAGAGGACGTGATTCAACGCATAATACTTCTGTTTTCGCCCCTTTTAAACTCTGGCCCATGCACGTTCACAAGCCTATTTTCCTGGGTGCTTTAAGCATAGCTAAGCTTAGTGGAATTAAAACAAACAAACACTAAAAGCAGAGGCAAAGGAAAAGAGAATACAAGGAGATAGGAACAACAACAAAGAAGAAGTTTTTAAACCAAGCCTGGGGGGCATGTTTCAGTTCCTGTCCCTGCAATAACCCTTGCCCCTCTCTTGGGTTCCTGGATTCCCAAGTCTCCATTCCTTTCTAATTCTGTCTTGGGGGGACATATCCTCTAGCTCTAAGTGGCTGGTCCAGCGGCCCAGCTTCTTTCTGGCCATCACTTTTTTCCTGGCTCTGTTTTGTCCTCTGCCCTGTTGTTTGCTGGAGGATCCTTCTCACAATCCACTCTCTCCTCCCCTTCAGGGATAGGCCTGAGACAGCTGGATCATTCTAGGGTCAAGAACCAGAGATGGGGACCCCCAAGGGGAAGGTTTTCCTGGCTCCTTCCACTTTCTGGTTTCTTGTATCTTGCTCAGATGATACTGATACCAGGCATCCCCACCCCCACCCCATTTGAAAGAGACCCTGCTTCAAATCAAGTTATAGGGCAATGAATTTATTGTAGCTTTTGCCTCCCTCTAATCATACACACAAGGCATTGTATTCAACAATCATAGGCATTTGCAACATGGGGGTCATTTCTTAACAACTGCTGGGCTAAGGGCTATTATCATGAGGACAAAGACAATTTGGGAGAAACTTACAGTTATAAAGTGCCAGCTAAAGGCTTTTAATTAAATTCTCTCATTAAGAAGTCATTATCATGAGATAGTTATAAGCAGGGATTGCAAAGAGATTTCCTAGTTGTGCCATTTACTAGCTGTGTGACCTTGCACAAGGCAATTTAACCTCTCTGTGTCACAATTTACTCATCCATAAAAGGAGGATAAGGGCAATCCCTATCTCGTAGAGCCACGAGTGCATAATTTATGGGGTCTGGTGCAAAGTGAAAATATGGGACCCCTTGTTAAAAGTTATTAAGAATCGGGGACAGTGACAGCGGGACTTTAAACCTGGCATGGAACTCTTCTGAGCTTGGCGCCAGTGCAGCTGTGCAGGAGTGAGGCTTTCTCTTCTTAGAGCTGCCAAAGTAACTGCTGTGCCTGGGACATGGTAAGAATTCAGTAAATTCCAGCTATTATTAATCAAGCCTCGAGAGGTACGTATTATTAGTCCTATTTTACGGATGAAAGGGCCACTTTACCCAACCAGGTCCAACAGCGGCTGCGTGGCTCGGCCATGACCCTGCCTGTGTCTGCTTCCAAAGCAAATGAACAGAAACCCCTGCAAGCAGGAGTGCAGGTGAAGGGGCACAAAATTTGCCCCTGTTCCAATGGAAGTGAAGAGAGAGTCCCAGGAATACATCCCCTACCTTGCGGCATGTGAGGACATTTTCTGGGTCCAAGGCTGGACAGAGAGCCTTTGACTCAGGGCTGGGCTGTTTGTGAGCTCCCAGCAGGGCTCTTGAACTCATTTTGATTAGAAACTTACTACTGAGCACCATTTCTAAGGCCTGTGGTTTCCTAAGTCCTTGAATATTCCATCTTAAGTGAAGAACGTGGTTTTCTTCCCTCTCCCACCCATCTGGCAGGATTTCCATTCTTGGGCCACAATGTTCTCAGGCTACTAAATTGTGAAAAGAGCAATCTGAAAAACCCACTGTAGCTGGGGAGGGGGGGGGGCGGTCCCAGAAATCTGGTCAATTACCCTCCTTAGGAATAATTGCATTTTCAACGAAGAGCCCTAATTAGACAGCATGTGGGCAAGTGTCTAGCACAGTTCCCTCCCTTTTATGAGAGTGTACTCATGCATTCACTCAACAAACACATGTTAGGTGCTTTATACACATGAGCTCTTTTGAGTCTCCCAATAGCCTGGGGAGGCAGGCAGGACCATGCCTGCCCACCTCACAGATGAAGAAACCATGGGTCAGAAAGTATAATCATGTCTCTTAAATTGCACAGGCTAGGAGGGGACAGAGTCAGATTTTGAATTCAAGTCTCAGATAATAAAGTCTACACTTTTGACCATTGTACATTGAAACTTCCAGATATTCTAGAAATTGTGCTCAGCACTTTCGGAGTATAGAGACTCAGTAAAGACAAGAAGACAGGGCACCTCTTTTCAAGAGGCTCACAGTACAGAGAAGAAAAATAGCAGCACAGATGTGTTGATATTGAGGAACAAGACAATTCTTGGGACAGGTGAGCTAGGTGATGGGATTTAGGCAGGGTGTGTTAGTGGCACCAAGGCAAAAGGGCATAATCTGGTTGGGGGGGGTTTTGTAAAATGTCCTGAAACAATGAAACTGGCAGAGAGTCAGATTCCAATTTGGAAAACAGAAATGCCATTATTTTAGCAACAAGAATCCACTATTGGGGAATGGGTAAAGCAGGGATTGGGAGAGCTAAGAAAGGAAAAACAGAAACTGAGGTTACACAGAGATGCTGACTGTAGGAAGCAGTTACCACGGGTTGGGCTGGAGGAGCCCAGGGAGGAGTTTGAGGTCATTAGGAATCAGAAGCTTAGAGGCGGTCCCCAAGGAGCTGGGGCTCAGACAATGAAGACTTGAGGACAGGGTGCTCCCTGGGGGCTCCTGGCACCTCTGTTGGGCATAGGGAGGCTGGTTCTGACACTGGTATGCTGGAGCTGGCTAACAGGGGTTCAAGAGAACCAACTGCTAAAATTTCTGGAATGTTGTGAGCCAGTTTTTAAATCATTGGTTCCTGAAATCACCCATGGTGGAAGCATTTACATTGCCGAAATGAACAAATGCTACAAAACAGGATTTTATTATTATTGTTTTTTTCCAGAGAGTCTATTTCCCAGTGCACTCTGGCTGTGGGACAGTGGAATGGAGCTGGAGACTGTAACCAAGGCTGCTTGCTGCTAGGGCTGAGAGCTGGAGCTGGGGGAAGTCAGCAGAAGAGCGAGCACCCTGGAAGAGCCCAGTCGCCCTCTAGACCCTCTGTTTGGCAGAATTGTAATAACCAAGTCGGCTGTAAAGGAAAATTTGCCAAGTCTCAGCCCTTGCATCTTCGAAAAAGCATAGAAAGGTCAGTTTGGAGCTGAAAGACAATTGCTGAAACACAATGGGCTCAGCTTTCTGTCCTCTAGGAAGCACTATTGCAGGGCAACCTAGAATCCCAACCTGAAATGATTGAGATGTGGGTTCAAATGCTCACTTTACCAGCCACTTCAGGCTCTGCATCCTTGGGTAAGAGATTTAACCTCCCTGCCTCAGTTTCCTTCTCCAGAAAATGGGAATTTGGCAGTATCTAGTTGTTGAGTGGATTAAATGAGGTGAGGGTGTAAGGTGTGTCCTTAGCTTCTTGGTCAAATCTTTGCTCAAATGTACCTTCTCAGAGAGTATTTCTTTGGCCACTAATACAAATTGCACCCCCTGCCAACCCTGCACCTGGCACCCATTCTTATTCTTCTCTAATCTTTGTCATCTTACAACACATAATATAATTTGCCTATTAATTTTGTTTATTGTCTGTCTCCTTAAGGGAACATGAGCTCCACAAGAGCTGGTCATTTGGTCTGTTTTGTTGTTTATACATTGTTGGTGTTCTGTAGGTATTTATTGTATGCATAAAAAATCTTGTCTAGCAAAAGGTATGTGCTGAAAAAAAAGTTCGCTACCACTAATAAGATGAAAATTATTTTCTTACTGTTTTGTCTGTCCATAATACTGCCACCTCAAAACCCACCATCCCTTGTAAAAATGAGATGCTAACCTACTTTGAAAGTCTCTTGAGAGGACCAAGTGAGAATGAGCTAGAGTTCCTGATCCTCAATACGAGCTTAAAAAACTTTAGGCTTCTTGACTTCTATTAGACAGCCCTCAGAACTGGCGTGTGCATCTATCCTTTGGATGTGACTAGGTGGAACATTCTTCCTGGATGAATTTTTCTGTTAGTTGGTAGATAAAAGAAGCAGAAGCAGAGCTTTCATGCCTGGAGCAAGCTAGAAAAACACTAGTAACATGCTAATACCTGAGAAGAGCTTCTTCATTTGCCCTGTTACAACCACCAGGTGACAGATTAAACGGTTAGCATCCCAGAGAGAATTGGCAGGGCTTACAATATGGCACAAGTACATTTTAAAGCATGTTACTTACTGGCAGTTCTAAAACCAGTTTTGTATTAGCTTAAAGAAAAAAACCCCAACCACTTCCCTACCTTGCACAGAGTGTGTGTGCATGGCCCAGATGGAAGTATCCTGATGTGTATAGGCTACAAGGTCATGGTTAAAAATTCTCTGTTGATAGGGAACATGTGATGTTCCCAGTGTCAGCCACCCGGGCTGGGTGGACCCTTACTCAGGAACTAAGAAAGAGGTGGGTAGCTCATGTAGACTATGGGGTTGCTCTTGTCTTATGTCCTTGATCTACAACGAGGGCGAGGTCACTCTCATGTAAAGGAAGTTAAAGGTGACCTTGTCACTTGAGGGCAAATGAAGGATAATAGTAACAATGGCTAACACAGTATCAGCTTTCATGGAAACGCTAAAGGTCTGTACGTGGGTGGTTCTGTTATCTCAATTTTGCAGATAAGAAAATTGAGGCTTAGAGGTATCGAATGATTTTCCAAGGTCATACTACTAGTAGTAAGTGAAGTACTGGGATTTGAATCTGATGATTCTAACCCCCAAACCACACTCTTAGCCATTTTATGAGGCAGAATGTTTAGGATCTGGGCCCCTCCATGTGTGTTTCGTTCATGCTAACTCGTCTTTGGTAGAGACTTTCAGGAGGAACCTTTGAGTCCTCACCTGCATTCTGGGGAGAAAGGGCCTTCTGCCCTTCCTTGGGGCACGACATTAGAAGGGGCGCAGTGCCCCTTCAGGCCATTGTAGAGAATACAGAATAGCTAATGAGCTCTTCTTGGGGGAGAGCAGGTTTCTTAACCTCCCAGTCCCTCCCTTTCTTCATCTATAAAACACATATGATAATAGTACCCAAGGCAGGGGAATATTGTGAAAATTAAATGAGAGATACCTGTAAATAACTTAGCACAATGCCTGAAACGTGGTAAGCACGTAATAAGCTATTAGGTGTTATTCAGGAAGTGACATTTCTTTGGCATAAGTTACTTCCCTTTCAATCAGACTTCAGAAATGGCACTAAACAACTTAGGTGATCTCCTATAACATTTCCAAGGTGTGCTCTCTGCCTCCTGGAGCCAGAAGATACTCTGCATAGAATGAGTTCTAGGATCAATTATGTTTGGGAAATTAAGTGCCCTGAGAAGTCTTATAATAAAAATCTCATTTAACCTTCTAGATGTATTTGCTATAGAAGTTTCTTTTTTCACATAGCAGTTGTTAACATTATTTGTAATACACTTGAGAAATAGCATCTTATATCATCTCCTAATTCTTTGTGTGTGTGGGGGGGGCGGGACAATAACTAATTTTCAAGTTTCTTGATCGTATCATATATGTCATTTTATATCCACCATACACTGGACACATAGTAGGCACTTAGCAAAACAAGTGTGACTGCATCAATTTGTTGGATTTTGTGCTCTGTTTCACAAATCTATCATGTCAGCCCAGCCTAATACGAAATGACCCACAAAAGGCAGGTAGTGTCATGTCATAGAGAGAGCACTGAATCAAATGTCTTTGTGCCATACTTTACTCAAGTAAGTATAATTTTAGGGAGTCAAAGTAAAGAGACTGTGATATTTTCACCTTAAAATTCTTTTAAATCCTGAATTAGGACAGTTAGAGTTGGTGAAATTTTATTATGTAAATAAGAAAAATAAAGGAAGGAGTTTTATTAGCTATTGCAAACTTATCCTGGGTAAAATTCTCAAATTCTCCAAGTCAAGGGAATTGTCCATGATCGTTGTTTGTGTTTTTGGTAAAGATGACATATATTAAATATTAACATTTAAAATAATGCTTCTTTCCAGAATTCTTTCCCTGTAGTTCTGCGACATTACAAACCATTTGTTGAATGCATGAATTAGCACTTTCTAATTCTGGGAAAAGACATTCTCTTACACTTTAAAAGTGTTGTGAGTTCTAGAAGATATAAGCAAGACTTTGATGAATGTCTCAGAACTCCTGGGTGCTCATTATTTCTTCCATGCAAACTGGAGCCACGATCATGGAATATTTAATGCCCTGTGTAAAGTTCTGATACACATGACTACATGGATGAGCCTTGAAGACATCATGTTGAGTGAAATAATCCATACAGAAAAGGACAAATTTTGTGTGATCTCACTCATATGAAATAATTAGAATAAGCAAATTCATAGAGTCAAAAACTCGAATATTAGTTACCAGGGGTGAGGGTGGGGATAGGAAATGGGTAGTTAATGCTTAAATTGCACAGAATTGCTATTTGAGTCGGTAGAAAAGTTTTGGTAATGGATGGTGGTGATGGTAGCACAACAATGTGAACGTAATTAACAGCACTGAATTATGAATTTGACTGTGGTTAAAAGGGGAAATTTTAGGTTGCATGTATGTTACTAGAATAAAAAGTTTAAAAACCCAACAACATAGGACTGTACAACACAGTGGACCCTATGGTAAACAATGGACTATATTTAATAGTAAAATTATAAAATTATTCTTTCATGAATTGTAACAAATATACCCCACTAATGCAAAGTGATAATAATAGGGTGATCTATAGGAACTCTGTATTTTATACATATTTCTTCTGTAAACCTGCAACTTCTCTAATTAAAAAAAAATCAAATGATACACATAATGGGAAAAAAAAAAAAAA
>JAQZBX010007002.1:0-51650 GCA_029593785.1 Cabassous unicinctus
CATTATGGAGTTGAAGGAGGTAGCCACACGATTATGGGAGAAGAGCATTCTAGATTGAGGTGAGGAAACAGCAAGTGCAAAGACCCTAAGCTTTTAGCTTGCCTAGGTTGTTGGAAGAACAGCAAAGCAGCTAAGGTGGGTACAGCTGGGGCTTGAAAAGTGCTAAGAAAGAAGATGACATGTAACTGAGAGTCAGTTCATATCAAACCTTGCAGGACTTTGTAAGGAATTTGAATTTACTCTGGGTGAACTAGGAACCAATGCAGGTTACTGAAAATGAAAATTATAAGAGCTACATTTTAAAGTGATTCTTCCAATGGCTATGTTGAAAAGAATAACTGTAAAATGTTAAGTGTGCAAGCAAAGAGACAAAGTAGTAAGTGATTGTTCTAATTCAGATAAGAGATGAGGGCAGCTTGAATCAGGATGATGGTGATGGGAGTGAGGAAGGGGAGAAGTGCTCTGATTATGAATACATTTTGTATACAGTGTCAGCTGGATGGCTTCATGGACTCAGTGTGGGGTGTGATACAAAGGAAGGCTACGCTCCAATATTTTTGGTTTCAGCATTTGGAAAAATGGAATTGCTGTCATTTGAGATGGGGAAGGCTGTGGTTGGAACATGTTTGATGAGGGGAAGACCAGTACTCCATTTTGTACAAAATGAGTTTAAGGACTCTGTATTATTTTCACATGGAGATATCAAGAAAGAACTTGGATATTACTTAAAGGGTATGTTTGGAGAGTATTTGGGGTTGGATACATAATTATGGGAGTCTCACACATACAAATGGTATTTAAAGCCAAAGACTGGATGAAATGCCCAGGAAATAAACAAAAGTGAAGAGGTCAATAGACTAAATTCTGGGAGCACTCCAACATAAAGAGGAGAAACAAGCAAAGGAAAGAAAGAAAGATTGGTCAAGAGAGCATGTATCCTGCAAGCCAAGTGAAAACAACACGTCCAGTATATATTCTTTGAAATGAACTGGCTTTTTGATGTTCTTCAAAATCATTCCATGTTGCTATACCAACACTGTCTGTATGCAAGCCTTCCCACAAAGCCAGCTCCTTTGTATTTCAACTCAGTAGACCCTTCCTTTGTTCCATGTTTAGTGGAAAGAGCCTGTGTTTGTCTTCCATCTTCTGAGATCTTACCTCTAATATCTCTATCTACTTTAAATGATAAACTCCAGAGATAAGAGGGGATACTGAGAAAGCACTATTCTCTGCATTATTTCTCTGAACATGCTGACTTATTTTTTAAAAAATAAGATTGCTCTTAAATGACTGCATAGAGTAAAATCAGGGCAGCAGTTGAAGGTATGACAAAAGTGATGCCATTATATCAGAGAAAAGGACAATAAAACCAGTATTAAAAATAGTGTAGACTCTCAATCTTATAAATATTGTTTTTTAAACATTTAGGACATACCACACTATAAGTTATTCTTTCTTTATAAAATCAGAAAACCATTATTACTACCAAAATACTTTTGAATGAACCAAAACCTACTGAAGCCACAAGACAAGAAAAATATCATGTAATTTTTTTTTTCTTTCAGCTAAGGTGTATTGGAAGGAATTTTATTGATTGATTCTGCATAGTTTTTGTAAGAAAAGGAAAATTCAGGGCATGGTATGGGAAAAAAAGAGAAAGTTCATCTTTTGTATATATGAAATTCCCCACTTAATGAAGTAAAAAGTAACAAGTCTATTAACAGTATTGACAGTAAGCTCAGATAGGAAATTGAGCATATTTTATTATAATTAGATATAAACTACTGAAGAGATGAGTTTAAATTGTTATTAACTTGAAATTCCCCAATGTATACTGATTCAAAGTATAGGAGGGCACTATAACACCTTGTAATTTGTCTAATTTACTGTCAACTAATATGGATGATAGTAGCATCTTTATGAATAAATACACAATTTATGAAATCAAAATAATGCCTATTCCTTATGTCTTGTGCTAATTCTTAGACCAGTATATTAACTTCTATTTTCTCAAAGCAGTAATACTATTCAGGAAAATTTTCAAAAGTAAAATATACCTTTTATTAATTGGAATTCAAAACTGAACAAAAGGCACCTTCAAATAAATGGTGTTAGGATTAAATCTAACTGGGAGAGAGAAAATATAAATTACTAGACTAAAAGGAAATATCCAAGTGAGTGCCAACTATGAAACTAACACTATCATTCAAAAAAGAAAACGTACATGAGAATTGTATAATAAGATATTTTGATGTCTGATCAAACTTAAAATAGAAATGGAATCTAAAACATAGGGTATAAAAGATCTGAACATCTAACAGTAATTGTCCATAAATGGTGAAACCTGAAGAATAATCCATTTTTGCTTATGAGAAAAAATGGGTCAAGTTAAATTGAATGGTATATTTTGCATGGAATGAACTGAGAATAATTTTACTTCTCTAAGTAAAAAAAGTTTAGTGCTGTTATGGAATTCAACTTCTTAATTTAAAATGACTCCTAATTAGTATCTTAATATCCTGAAGTGGGATACAGTGTGTTTGATGAGTTTCAGTCTGGGGCAAAGAATCCTAAGAGACCCAAGTTCTAGGTTTAGTTCTGCTGAATTGTTTGTTGAACCTGGGTAAAATTTTTAATCTTTATGAATACTTATATTTGACTCTAAATGTCTTTGATTCTAATCATTCATGATTCTTCTTAATCCAGTGACCTACAGCGCAGAAAATATCCTTTCATTATTTGGAGAGAAAGAAAACTTTTGGTTTTCTACATTATCAAAAGCAGAAAACAATGGCCCTTGGCCAAATCAGACACAGTGACTGATTTTACATAGCCCATGAACAGAATGTATTTTATATTTTTCAAATAGTTGAAAAAAATCAAAGGAATATTTCATGACATGAGAACTTTATGAAATTCAAATGTCAGTGTCTACGATGTGTTTTAGGAAAACACGGGGTCACTCATTCATTATGTGTTACCTATGGCTGCTTTCATATTACAATTGCATAACAAAAACCAAAAGGAGATTTGGCCTATACCTGCCCAATGTAGAACATAACAGAACATTTATTATAGTCACTCTTTTAAAACACCATCATGTGTTGTTTGCTTTTCAATTTGCTTCATTCCCAAATTATCGAATATAAGAAAATCAACAAGAACTGCTTTTTGATTCTACGTGTTTGTATTTAAATTACATATTTAGGGTGATCCAAATTATCATGAGTGTAGTCAATTTTTGTGAGAAAACAACTTCAGAGTTCTAAGGACTTTGTCATAATTTTATTTAAGTTGTTTCTAATGCCTGGTACTACTATTTTTAAAAATGGAATATTTAATATATATTTTAATGGTAACCTAGAAAATATCTATTTCACACAAAAGAAGGCAGTAATGAGGAAGAGAGTAACAAAAAGACCTAAGAAATATGGAAAACAAAATGTCTATTTAATATATTTATGAAAAAGTTTTACTTTTCTACATTATTACATTATATGATTTGGCTCAAAAGATATAATAAAAACAGATAGCATTTACCACGTTCATTTTTATAATCATTCTTTACTTTTGCCCCCTCTCTCACTTTTTCTATAAACACCTATTTATTTATGTATGTTGTTGGGACTGTTAAATATTTCACTTATCTTTTAGTTTAGTTTAAAATATCTGCACATGTCTTAATTTGAACATAGCAAGATGAAACATTTGCTGTATGTGATTTTCTGGACATTTTAGATCTATACATACATCAAAGTGAACTTGCACTTTCAAGGCAGAGGTCTAATATGGCTTCTAAATAATTCCTTTTAAACATTTTGTTAAACCTAAAGTGATTAAAAAGAAGAGATCTGTTGTACCTACATTTTTTAAGTTATGATTGACTTTTTGTGGAAATAAAATTAAAATGTGAAATGTAGAAGAAAATACTGCAATAATATTTTGAGCAGTAGGTGAATAACTTAAAGAATTCTTACATTAAAGTGATTAGCATACCAAGAAGGAAAAAGGAAAAGTGGTCTGCTTAATCTACCTTTCCTAACCTAAACTTGAGCAAAATGTTCTCACAATGAGGAGATATTATAAGAATGGTTTAGGAGCTCCTCATAGTTACATGTTTCTTTGAATATGCTTAAGGATTTTACCCGAATTCATCTGCCCACTTTTGCATATGTACATTTCAGTCTTCACTAATTCTATTCTTATTCATAAATACAACTTCTGAAAGAGACTTTAGTTTTAAGTTAAGACTAAGCAATTCTAAACATTTCTCACTAGGTAAAATTGTAACATACCTAGAAAGGAGTCTAAGAAATCGTCATGCTTTGATCTACCATTTTCTACGTGAACTAAAAGCTCTTATAAAAATTCATGAAGAGATTGCATAGTAGAAATATTCATTTCATTTTGTTGTCATGAAAAAGTATAAATAGATGATAAATAGTAGATAGATAACTAAAACTGTAAAATTAATAAGACCAATTTTTTCTATAAGTATTCAAGGGTCCAACAGTGAAAATTAAGAAATATGTTTTCAAATTCAGATGCAAATTCAAATGCCGGCAGAACAGCGTGCTAAAATGTTCAGATTGGAAATGTTGCACTCCAACTCAAGTCAATGCATATGTAAACATCACTGTTTTCTGGCATTTCCATTTAATACTCAACTCATTCAGTTACCTTTACTTTTTTTTTTCTCTTTTTTGATGAACTGCTCTAAGTTCTTGGTCAAATGTAAGGTGTATGCGTGTTTGAAGATTTGTTTGCAGCGGTGTGGGGATGAAGGTAGAAAGAGTGTAAGTGGGCCTGAAGCTCAAGCTCATATCCTTACATAAAACTCATCAACTTCTGATCATGCTAGAGTAAAGGAATGTCCTTTCCTCCCCTCCCATTCTACACTGTCACCAGGCTGCTATCTTATAACCTTTAAGCTCAGGCTTATGGTTATTAGAAGAAGAGAGGAGAAGTATTAAAGGAAAAAAAACATTAGGAGGGTGTGGCAGTTTGAGATGATTTTGGTGAATCCCAAAAAGAGAAGGATTATGTTTATAAACTGTTCTGTTCCTCTGGGTGTGATTCCCTTTGATTGTATTGATTCACCTGGGATGTCGTTGATTAAATTCCCTTTTAAGTTCAGTGTTTTGATTCAACGGCGTCAGTAGGGCATAACTCAAGGTTGAGTCCCCATCCCCTTGGTGGGCTGATATAAATGGACACTCACTGAAGAAGACACACAGGAAGAGAGAGAGTTCCATAGATGCCAGAAGAGAAGGCTCAAACAGCTAAAGCCTGGAGAAAAAAGATGAGCCATTTGCCTGATAGTTTGCAGCTGATGAGAATAGAACAGCTGAACAGCTGAGGAGGCCCAGAAAGAAATGAGCCCTATGCCAGAGACTGATATCGGAAGCCCAGAGAGACCAGGGAGAGATTGCTGCCACCTTGCTTCAACACATGGCAACTGACTTTGGTAAGAAAGCAGCCTTGAGTTGGACTCCTTAGGGCCTTGTAACTGCAAGCCTTTACCCCAAACAAATACTCTTTATAAAAGCCAACAGATTTCTCCTACTTCGCATCAGCACCCCTTTGGCTGACTAATACAGACGGGATTCAGAAAAAAAAGAGGTTCCAGTATCAAACTGATTGAATTTGATAATCTTTAATAAAATTATCATTACATAAAACAATATGAATTTTAAACACAATTCTAAAGTCAAAAAATTTCTTTTAAAAAATGTTAGGGATACAATATATTTCATTGACAAAGTTTGAAAAAGGAAAGACAAATACAGATAATATGAGTGACTAAAATTACAATAACCTATCATCACCCAAAAAAAGGGCAAATTTTGTTGCATCTCTTCTGGAGAGTTTTTTTCCCCTAGCCAAATAAATTTTATTATACTATATGAACTTGCTTAGATATCTTCTTCTTTGTGTCTGCCTTCTACAAATTCCTTATTTTCCTCTCCCCATACCTACTCTCTTCTCCTTCCCAGGACATTTGTTATAGGTAACAAATGGGTAAAGTGGCCTACTTAGAGAAAGAAAGGGAGGAAAAATATAGGGTCACTATATAAATTATCACCCCAAAACATGGTACTTCTGAGAATGCAAGGTGGTGCCAGTGAGAAGGGATGTGAGAACAAAAGTTATGAGATTTAACTATCTGGGAATGTGAGAGAGCAAGCTCGGATATAATGCCACTCACCTGGAGAACTTGGTGACAAGAGCTAAGTCAATCAACAAGCAATGAATGGCTGGAGCATGGCTTTGTTGATCTTCATGCTGTGTTTCCTTACCTTTATCCTATGTCAATGCTAACAAACTTTTTCCTGTGAGGTTGACTATCAATCCAAAAGCAATATCACTGCTCTAGAAGAGCAGAGTGAACATTGCAAACATCTATACAGAAAAGCACACAAATAATAAGTATGCAGCCTAATGAATTTTTACAAAATGATTCTTCCCATGTAAATTTTACCCATTATGAAGTAGAATATTATCAAAGCCCAGAAGCTATCTTTGGGCTCAGAAGTCTTCTTCATTCCTTAACTCCCTCCTCTTACCTAAGGGGAACCAATACCCTAGTTCTATCACAATAGATTGGTTTTGTCTGATTTTGCTTATTTTGTAAATGGAATTTTAAAGTATGTCCTCTTTTGTATCTGGCTTCCTTTGTTGAACATGATGTTTGTGAGATCTATTCATGTGTTATTTCTTATTTTTAATTATGGTGTAGTATCCATTCTACTGTGTGGAAACAGTAGTATTTAGCCATTCTATTGTTAATGGACACTGAGTTTTTAAAATTTGGAGATGTTGAATATAGTCTTGCTTTGAACATTCTTATCAGTGTCTTTTGTTACACATATGTAGAGATTTCTGTTGGATATATACCTAGGAGTTCAAATGCTCCTTTGGAGGGCATCATATGTTCAGCTTTAGTAGACAGTGAAAACAGATTTTCTCCAGTAGAGTATTAGAGTTCCATTTATTTCACATCCTTGTCAACACTTAGCATTTTCTGTCCTTTTAAATTTAGAGAGTGTGGTAGGCATAATTTATCTTATTTTAGTTTTTGTTTGCATAATCCAAAAGACTAATGATATATGTAATAAAAAAAAAATCTCCGTCTCTCTGACATTCTTTTAGAATCTCCTAACAGTACAACTTTTGGAAAAGAAATCCTTAATATAAATATGGACCAAATTCCTAATCATTTTTTTAATTTTCTGTATTCTTTTTAAGGTTTTATTTTTTTTTGCCAATCTCAAATTTAGGAAGATTTTTACTATGTTATCCTTTTGAAGCTTTATATTTCAATTCCACCTGGTCTTGATCACTGTATATTATGTGAGTTTGGGTCAAGTTTATGCCATTCCTCACTGTACTACAATGCTACCTTTATCAAATATCAATTTATCATTTACATAAGTCTTTTCTGCACTTGGTTCTGTTTCATTGGTCTATTTGTCTAGCCTTAGTACAACACCACACTCTCTTAATTAACTTTATAATAAATATTGATACCTGGCTCTTTAAATACTGTAAATATATTGTTCTTCTGAGAGATTTTCTTGGTAATCTTTGGCTTCTTGCATTTAAGGCTACAAAAATACTACTTGTCAATTTGCAAATTAAACTCTCCTGAAAATTTGTTTGAGATTGCATTGAATCCATCCATTTCTTAATGTCTTTAATTTCGCTCAAAATATGTGGTAGCTTACTTTTTAGAAATCCTGTGTATCATGTTAAATTGATTCTTAGTATTGTTATTCTCCTGGGCTCTTCTTTAGCTTTTTGTTAGTCGTTTTTGTTCTTTAGATGCTTAAAATACTTTTGTGCTAGTGAATAAAAAGGAAGACTTTCTTCCACAAATACATTGAGAATATTAAATGTTTGTGAACTAAAATAAACGTTTTACCAAAAAGATCTTTCTTGAAATCCATCTCTTTTTTTCCTATTTGATGTCAAGTTTTATTTCTCTGAACAATCTTGTGTCTTTGTCATTTATTATTTTTTCTAATGTGGTTTGAACAAAGTCTTCCAATCTCTAAATTTTGTAAATTGGATAAAAATAATTTTCTTGCTGAACACAAGACAAGTTTGGATAGTCTCTTGATTTCTCTACCTTCTTGAATATTGATGTTAAATGTTAAATTATTTGACAGATAATATTCAGGTTTTTTGCTAATATTGTTGAAAATACTTCAATAGTCCAAATGTATACAGATTAAATTATGTTCAATTTCCCATAATTAACTGTAACAATTCAGATCGGGATTATTACAGTAATACCAACAATCCTATGTGCCACAATTTATCCCCTTTTTCCCACTTAGACTGTCCCGAGTAAAACTGAGCAACCAGAAGCTTTTGAACTAGGTGATAAAGACGTAGACAAAGGTTCTTGTTCTAAAGTATGACCTGATAGCCATATTTTCTCCTTATTCCTTAATTTATTAGAATGTCCTTGCCTCTCTTTTAGTAGCTTGCAGTATGGTTCATTGTTCAATGTTTTGTGTCAGAGTGAGAGATTTCCCAGATATCAGGTTTCCTCCACAGACTAAGCTAATTAAATAGAAAGCAAGAGAGATTTCCACTCTAATAAATCTGCCTGTGGGTTAAGACACTATGTCACTTTGGTAGTTCTTTCAATAAAGCCAGAAGGGATTAAACCTAGAGCGTTTTTTTAATCATTGCCCATGACATTAGTAATAGTCTTCCAATCCTATCTTATCACAATGAATGTTTTGACAGGAAAATTTTCCCATACTGCTCTTAGCAATCTAAGTGTGATGGTCAGCACTTAGGACAACTGACAGATCCCATTATAGAAATTCATACACACTTTTCTTTGTAGCAGAAATAAAAGAAACTGATTTCCATCTCTATAAATCCCAATTGATCAAATATAGCTATCCTTTGAGCATAAAACAGGTTTCCATTTTAAGTCTTCTGATTTTGACAAGAGCTGTAAAGCTTAGCGAATGCTAAAATGGATGTTTATTTTAGTTTGAAGGTCCTGTTGCATTGAACATGTCCCCTTGTAAATAAAAATGAGTGAAAATTCCTACGGTATTTCACTTTAATTTCTTAAGTATAGCAGATACAAAAAGATTTATTTGTTCTTGAATTTATTTTATTTTAATAGAAAAGATGCAATCTGTTATAAAGTTCTCATTCTTATTTGCATGTTTCACAGTCTCCAGCCATCTTTTAAAGCTGTTACTCTCAGAGAACCTAGTTAAAATGTATTCCAGGCTTAAGAAGCCCCTCTCTTTAATCTTTAAAAGGTGGTGTTATATAAGCTTCCTCTAGGTCCAGACAGAAAACTTCACCATGTAATCAATGAATTGACGATGTCATTATTAAGATCTACTTCAAAATGGGATCATTTTAATCAAATCATAACCAGAGTTTGCTATACATTCTCTCTTAAGCAGGCCAGGATATTTGTCCAGAGCTTCCATGAGTGAATTATTTCTTTATTCTCTTCTAGCTCTCCTTTATAACACTATTAATTTAAAGCAAAAATCTTTCCCTTTGAACCATCAGAATCACACAGCTACTCCTTCCCTTCCCCAGAATAAGCCCAAGTCCATTTTGAAACATTATTGTTTGAAAAATGAGTAGAGAAGATAATTCTGTGGCTCAGGAAAATTCCCCCAATCAATGAATCAATGATAAGCATACCCTATGGTATTACTTTCAGCTGCCCTACATATCATGATTTGAGATATTGCCAGAAAAGCTCTTCTTCACCCACTGAACTTGTATGCATTGAGGATCCTCAGATCTAGGCCCTAGGGATATATCCATGAAACAAACAAACAAAAAAATCTGCCCTATGGATCTTACATTCTAGTGATATTTACTTTAAAAATGCTGCCACTCCCAGCCAATGTTCAATCCTGCCTGGATTTCTTGCAATACTGTTTCATAGAATTAAGGTTTTGATGATCACATTCAAATGTGTTTCTGAGAATTAACACTCAACTGCACTTTAGTCAGACCATATTGCTGCAATCTACTAGGAAGGCACTAAGTGGACTCTTGATAGAGGACTCTTTCATTAGAAGGAGGGATGTCTTGGACAAAGAGCACTATTGGAAGGCAGCTGGCAGTGTATGAATAAAAAAGCATGAGTCCTGGGAAGCTGGGGTGGTAAAGGTGCCTAATTGGAAATAGAGATGTTTCTGAAGATTGCCATGACCTATTTCACATGTTTTTCATATTCTTAGCAAATAATAACTGGAATTCACTTGACTCAAAAACCTGAGATTTTCAAAAGAGTTCTTGTGATGGAAATCATTAATTCTCCATTTTACTAGAAATTCATCTTCATCTGTTAGCCTTCTCATTAATTTCAAAGATGCTAGAATGATTGGCAGACACAGAGTTTCTGAAAGTTCTAAAAGTAATTTTTCCAAACATGATTAAATGTGTTAGGTTAGGCATGATCAATATTTACAATCTATTTGAATGGTGGCACACTGAGGTGGGGGGAGGGGTTGTAGACTTGCTCAACTCTGTTCCCAGGATGCATAGATAGGCTAGTAGGAAATTAAGCAGAATAAAAGTATGCTTATTATCATTATAATAATTCCCAGCAGCAAGGTTTTTAGACTGTGGTATAGTTTTCCAAGTTTTCCATTTGAGTTATGTAAAACTAGATTAAAGAAAGCATTAGAGAATCAACTCTAGGGTACAAGTATGCCTAGATGGAAAAATGGGGAAAATGACCATAGAGTCCTTTTCTTTTTTTTTTTTTTTTTTTTTTTTTACGGCACATGAGAGCGTTTATTATGTCACTGAGCCCCCCAGGGAGGCAGAGGGGAGGCCAGCCCTGTCCATCTATCCTTCCATCCAACTGTCCAGGGAGGTCAGCCTACTTGTGTGGAGTCCCTGTAGCCTCTGTTCTCCATGAACCCAGCTTCAAGGCCATCAGCTGTGGTTTCATTTCTGAGGCCCCCAATGTCTCCAGCCTTTTAAGGGCTGTGCTGTGCTGGACAGCGTGTCAAAGACCTTCCACCAAGACTGGATCCTCAGGACAAACCAGCCCCAGCAGGATGGAGGGCTGGAGCATCAAGGATGGCTGGGTGTGTCCTCTGCAGGGGTGGCTGCCTGGCCCAGAAGCTCCAGGGGCACCAGGAATGGATTCAGGGGGCAGATCCCAGCTGCCTGCCAGGCCGATCGTGGTTCGCTGGGTCCAGTATTCTCAGGGGCCTGGGGGATGGCCTGGCTGGGTTCCTCGTTCCCTTTGGAGCCAGTCCCACCAGCCTCGGCCCCAGACTCCAAGTTCCCGCCAGCTGAGCTAGGCTGGGGAGCCATCAGGTGGAGGTACGTTCCAGCCAGGTGCTCAGCCAGGTCTGTGCAGGGCAGGCAGGTCAGCTCCTGGGGAAGTGACAAGAGCAGGTCGAGAACCACAGCAGACTCAGCTGCAGAGAGCTCAGGTATAGGGATAGGGCCACTGCGGCAGAAGGACGACAAGTACTTGTAGATCTTCTCAAAGTCCACAGTGAGGTCTCCCTCCATGAAGGGGCCAGCCAGGGATTCGGAAGGGACTTTGGGGGTGTCGGGTGCCTGAGGGGCCTGTGCCTCTGGCTCTCTGGGGGTGCTGAGCAGCAGCTGCTTTCCACAGGCCCGTGTAGGCTTTGAGGGCTTGGAGTGCAGGAGGCTGATGGGTTCTGTGGCTGCGATGGTGAGTACCTGTGAGAAAGCAGCCGTCACGGCTTCCTCCAGTGGGCCTGTTATCTTCTCAGCCAGATCCAGCCAGACCTCAATAGGAGCCGGGGTCTGTGCCTCCCAGGGCCTTTGACCCCGGGGACCACCTGGACGAACCCTTTGAATGGCCTCCCGGGCCACGCGGCTCTTGAGCTGCTGGAGGAAGTCTCGGATCTAATGAAGATGGAAGGCCCGGCCCCGGCCTGGCTCCTCCCCTCAGCCAAGCCATAGAGTCCTTTTCTGTCTCTAATTGCTATGACTCTAGGAAACCCATGATGGATTTAAAACACACAGCAGTTGCCCTTATAATTTTCCAAGATGAAAGCATGTTATTCATCTTCACAACCAAAACAGTCATTAAAAAAGCAGATCAATGTCTGTGGTGAATGACTAAATTTTTCAATAGATAATCTGAACAATTGCTGAACAGCAAATTAGCTCTAGAATGCTTGTCATATAATTGCCATGTACTTTCTGCGGAACCACAAATGTTCTGACAACTACAGGCCAAGCATGTCACCCTGTTTTTTTCTTTTTTTACATCATGAAATTGCTTTTAAGCCTTATGTATATGCCTTGAAAACGGCAAAGTTTTTGGACAAAAACATATTAATATACACGATTGCTAGCTTTAAATTGTGGAAAATATTTCTTCCAAATATTCATCTCAAATTGATGGATTTTGCTGCTTTTAAGAGAGTTTACTGTGATACAATTTATTACCAATTTAGTAGTATGGGTGTTTAGTTCTTTTGAGTAGACAGGGCCAGAGTAATCATAAATTAAAAACAGTCAAAGCCACTGCGCCAAGGCATTAAGACCAAGAATTGCTTTAGTTTCTATATGAGAAATCTATAATGAAGCTTCTTTAAATTCTTATAAATTTTTATATTCTTTCTAGTCTGTTTCTTTAAATATTCTTTCATTTGTAACCTTAGGAAGTTCTGGACATGAATAAGGCCTTCAACTACTAAGAGCTCTGTATAAATAAGCATCTGAAGAGGAAGGGGCATTTTATTTCATTTCTAGAAGGGTAACGGACAATATATAAATGAAGCAAGAAAAGCAAAGTCCTGAGAGTGGGTAATTGTGTTAGTCAGTCAAAGGGGTGCTAATGTGAAATACCAAAAATGGGTTGGTCTTTATAAAAGGTATTTATTTAGGGTAGAAGTCCACAGATACCAGGCCATAAAGCGTTAAGTTTCTTCTCTCACCAAAGCCCATTGCCACATGTTGGAGCAAGACAGCTGCCAACATTTGCCAGGGTTCAGGCTTCTTGGGTTCCTCTCTTCCCGGGCTGCATTTCTCTCTGGGCTTAGCTCTTCTGATTTCTTCACAAGGTCAGCTGTAGACTATCAGGCAAACCGCTCACTTCTCTTCTCCTGGGGCCTTCTCTCCAACATCAAAACTCCAACATCAAAACTGTTTTTCAAAAACTGGTTCCCCTGTCCTTTGCCTTGCCTTTTATATTCGATTCCCCCACCCACCAAGGGGTGGGGCTCAACGCCCTACTGATGTGGCCCAGTCAATACCTTAATCATAACTTAATCATGCCCAGATTAACAAATCAGTTTACAAGCATGATTCAATTATATTTTTGGAATTCATAATTACATCAAATGCCAGACAGCTACAGTAATTAACCAAGGTTTAGAAAATAAAGAATTGCTTCCCCCACTCCCTTCTAGGCTTAACAAGTAAAGAAAAGCTAGAGAGTCAGGTGGCATTTTAAATCCCAACTTGAGATGGCTTTAGTTGGAAATGAAAAAAATAGCAATGCCATAGACTATTTTCTCTTTCTCTATTTATATATTTATTTGCATAAGAAGAACTATACAATTACAGCAAGAGCTTTCAACCACACCTCCCCACAGTTCAGCATGCTCTAACATATAACTTCAAGCCCAAGCACAGGTGTATGGACTATTCTAGCTCTGCCCACAATAGGATTCATTTTGATCTTACCTTGTCCTTTGAGAACTATGGGAACATGTCATTTATAGTTAAGATCTCCAGATTTTGCAAATAAAAGCATAGCATGCCTTCCAAGATATGAATTTCAGATAAACAATGTATTTGTTAGTATAAGTGTGTTCCATGAAATATTTGGGATATAGCAAAAGTTACTCATTATTTATCTGATATTCATTTTTAACTGGGTGTCCTGTATTTTATCTGACAACCTTATTTGCAGTATATGTCCTTTCCAAGTGGTGCAGGAGTGAGGACTTGCATGACTCGAAAACTGCAAAGGAACTGCCAGATACCATGAAGACGTCATCATGAAACTCACCTATGAAAATGACTGTTGGCCAGTGAAGTCTCTGCGCCCAAACCATTCTCTGGCACTAGAACTTCTAGTGATCCTTCCCTTATCCCACTCATTTGTCCTCTCCTGATTTGCATCTCCAGTCTCAGAACACTCCTTACTTGGGTCAAGTTTCACAGATCTCCACTCACATTAAATACAGCCCTGACACTCTCAAATCACACACAGACCCCTCCATCTCTTTCCCCATGCTTCCATCTCTTTCCTCAGACTTTTTGCTCATAATCTTTCTACTAAAATAGGTACTGATCTCTTCCTTTTCTCATAGTCATTTTCAATTTATAAAAAGGTTTGTTATTATATTTATGGCAATAATATTAGCAAAATAACTAGTGACTTTTTCTTTGTCATTGAGGTTTTGGCCAGACATTCAAAATTGTATTCTCTCCACTCACTGAACAATCAAAGAAACGTCTGCATTTCATTCTAAGGAAGCTAGCCAACTTTTTGCTTCTCTATGGCTCAAGCTTCCTTTCTTCGTCCAGTTCCTCTACAAAAATCAAAAGCTGAGTTTCATGTAAAAAACATAATTGTTCAAATGATGATACTTTGAAAAACTCCTTCTTTCCTCCTTAGGATTCCAAATAAGGGTTTGGTAGGTAAAGTAAATATTATGGAAATAATTTACATTTAATTAAGTATTCATATTTTTATGCATTTGTTCAGGTATTCCACAACCATTATCTTTTTAAAATCACTGGGTCTCCATTTCTATCTGTTAAAAAATGGCATGTTACTTCCCCTCCTACTACAAATGTGCTCAAAAGTATTCCATTAAATATGGAATTAATAATATGGAATTTGGGGGGATAAATAAGTATGTTACATTAAAAAGGTTTATGGAGGCTTATTTTAGGTGAGAATGTGACTTGAAAAATATTATTAATTGTGTATGTGTGTGTGCATATACTCCTATCCTCCTATGTTCCATAGCTTTGACTTTTGACTGAGGGTGACTCTTAGTTCCCCAATATCCTGAGGCAGATTATAAAAGTTGAAGAGACATGCCTCATGTCTCTTATTTAACACTTCCCCTACTTATTATAGGTGGTAGATGGTTATGGAGTAGGAAAAAGTTCTGTTGAAAGGTTGTTTTGAAGACTTTTAAAGAAGAAATATGTATTTATTGTATGTAAACATGTTCAAAATGTATTCTTTTGGGCAGAGTTTGAGATACTGTATTGCTTAGTCTAGTGTTATTCTCTCACCTCAATTACTCCAATGACTCTCTATATCTTTCCAGGAAATAGAAAATCTAAAGTACCTATCATAGCATATTTACCTATCCAGTCTCATCTCACACCATTATCCCCCTCTTTGTTCTCTTAGCATCAATTCTATTAAATCATATGCCATTTTTCAAAGGTGTTATTCTCTTTCTAAACTGCTGGCTTTTACATATGCAATCTTCTTTTGTGGAACTCTCTTTCCTTCTGTCCTTGTTAAACTCACTTATCACTGAAGATTTGGCTTCTGTATCTTTCCTTTTCTGGGAAACCCTGAACACTAAACTTCCCACCCAAAATTTGTGTTATGGGCACACTCTATCAACACCCATAGCACTATGAGATCCGTTCATGCATACATTTGTCATATGCACTGCAATTCTTAATGCGAGAAACTGTTGTTTCTTTCTCTGTAGAACTAATTTCTATCTCAGTTCAGGGTTGCTTGAGTGCATTCTTGTGAAGGGTTCTGTCTAATCACCTCTGTGGGAAATCTCTTTCCTCATCTGTAGATAAACTCATTGGCCTAGAGAATCGTTGATGTGTCTAATAGCTCTAACGTGTCATGGTTTCTATGTCTAGGGATATGATGTGCCAAATAAACTAATAAAATCATGAAAGTTATTTGAATATATTTTATTAGAGAATATTCAGGTTTACAGAAAAATCATATAGAAAATACAGAGTTCCCTTATATACCACCTATTATTAACACTATGCATTACTGGGGTACATTTTTTACAACTGATGAAAGAATATTATTATTTGTATTCTTAACTAAGCCCATGGTAATACAGTAGGGACCTATTTGTGTTGTATAGTCTTATGAGCTGTTGTTTCTTTTCTTAACTTTTATTCTGATAACATGTATACGGCCTAAAATTTCCCCTTTTAGTTACATTCAAATATAAAATTCAGTGCTAACTACATTCACAATGTTGTGCTATCATCACCACCATCCATTACCACTTTTCCATCACCCCAAATAAAAATTCTGTACAATTTGAGTATTAACTCCCCATTGTGAGCATTATTTGAGATTCCGTGGAAACATAAATAAACACAAACATAAATAAATTACATAAAGATAATTTAAACAGTATATAAAGCAATCTTTTGTCACCCCCAATAGCATCTCATTCTAAAATATGTATAATTTATTTAAAAAGAAATTTACAATGGTAGCTTATATATGTTTACTTAAGATAATGCAAAAATGTTCCGAATATTATTATTCAAGTCACCTAGATATCAATCCCATATAGATTAACATGACAACTCAAAAAGAAATTTAAGAGACTTTCAAATAAATGTCCATGTCCTCTTTTAACACTGAACTCTTTTTTTAAAAAAAGTAATTGGTTTAATTTGACATTTGAATAAGTGATAGCTACATCTCAAGTTATCTTGAACTTTCAGAAGGCTGATATAATGATATAACAAATCATCAGTGTGATTGGGGAGAAATTTAAAACTCAGAAAGAGTTGGCACTTTCAGTGCAGAAATATTTTAAAAAGTAAAATACCAAGAATTAAAGTTATAATGTTTCAATCATGATGAAAATGTGCTAATAAGCAGATATGTAATTGTACTTCATTTCGCTATGCATTTCAAAAGAGTTTGAAAATTTAAATTGTATTACTTTAGTCTAAATAGTTGAGATGATATTTTCCAGCTCATAGTGTATCATATTTTTCAAAGCCAGTAATAAGTAGAGCAAAGGATTTCTGCATCCACCCAAAAAGGAAAAAAAGGGACCTGGTTTACATTCCCAACTGTAACAAACAAACAAATGAAAAGAAGATACTAAATTAGTATTGGTTTTCAAGACACTGTACATCAGATAATGGAATACAGTGATCTTTGAGGTAGCACAGTTTACTGCCCTTTCTGCCTTGGGAGAGTTTCCAGGCTGTGGCATAGGGACTCAGGGTGCAGGTGGAATCCAGTAAACTCCCCGCATTGAGAAGACAGAGCTGAGATTCCCGGGAGACCAAAGCAGCAAATGCCACAGGACAGAATACTGAAAAGGAAAAAGATGCACACAGAGAGAACCCAGAAATTAGAATTGGGTCTTCCTTGATCATTCAACAAATCGCTGATAAGCACATGTGCCTGTGGAAATTGACTCTAGCCATGGAAAGATCCATATGAAAGGACAAACTAGAAGAGTATCTGGTGTCCACAGAAAGCATGGAAGAGTGCCTGTTCAACCAGCTAGACAGGAAAACTCATAATTCATTGAGTACTAGGTAGAATACTATTAGCCCTACTTTAAACACCACTCTAGTTCCAATTAACAAATATTGAAAACAAGACCCAAAGGAATCAAACTGTTTTCAAGTAACTTAACTGTGTCACAGAAAAAAGCTGAAGAACATTTAAAGCCATATAAAAAAATCCAACAAGGTAAAATTGTTGGTAAAAACAATTTTACCAACAAAGTAAAAGTCACAATATTTGGCATTAAAGCAAAGAATACCAGGCATCAAAATAGGTAGGAAAATAGTATCCATTATAGAGGAAGAAAAACCAATGAATTGAAACTGACCCAGAATTGACACACATATTAAAATTAGTATAAAATGGTATTAAAACAATCATTACAACTATATTTCATATTCAAAAAGTTGAGAGACATGAAAAATCAAGAAAGCCCCAAATTTTTTTAGATTAAAACTACAATATATGATATGAAAAATATACTGAGTGTGTTTAACAGCAGATAAGACATTGCAGAAGAAAGCTTAGTGAACTTACAAATTCTACATAAATTTGTAGAATTTCTCTAAAGCAGCACTTAGGGGAGAATTTAGAGCATTGATCATCACTAATAGACAGAACCTAAACAAATTGGAACAAAGAAAATAATTAAGAAATAAATTCATAGACCCTCAGTAAGCTGTCTGACAAATTCAAGCAGCCTAATATACAAATAATTGGAGACCTGCAAGGGAAAAGGGGTCAGGAAAAATATTTGAAGAAAAATGGCCAACGATTTTCTAAATTTTAGAACGTACAAACACACAACTCTGATAAGTCAATGAAAGTTAAATATAGGAAACATGAAGCAAACTACACTTGGGTACATCATAATGAAAAAAGCATTTAAAGCACCCTGGGTAGGGAGAGAAGACACTTTGTGACAGAGGATGGCAGACTTCTCTTGGTAAGCAAGTGGAGTAGCATCTTTACATTACTGAAAGTAAAAAATTCAACCTACAATTCTAAACACATTGAAAATATTGTTCAAAAATGAAAGTGAAATTAAGACTTTTTAGAACTACAAAAGCTGAAGGATTCAACATTAGCAGACCTGCTCTATAAGAAATGTTAAAGGAAATCTTTCAAGCAGAGAGAAAATGACACAAGATGGAAAAATAGGTGGAACTAAAGGAAATACAGAAAAGAGGAAATGCTAACTACATGGGTAACTATCTAAAAAGTTTTCTATTATTTAAAAATCTTAAAAGCATAGCTGGCCATTTAAGCAAAAGCAACAACATGTTGTGGGTTTTCTAACACACGTGTAAGTAAAATGTATGAAAAAAAGTAACCTAGAGGATGGGAGGGGATAATGTGATGTACATGATTATAAGGTATTGTGAAGTATTAAGTCACTTAAAGTTAGCCTGTGTTAAATAATAGAAGGATACTGGGAACCCTGGAGCAACCATGAAATAGCAAAATGAAGAGTTATTGTTAATAAGAAAACAAAGGAGATAAAATTTGAATTATAAGTATAATCATTTAATCCAAAGATAGCAGAAAAAGGAAATAGAAAATAATGAAGAAATGGAACAGAGGGAAAACAAATAATATAATTATAGACTTAAACCTAACCATATAATTATCATGCTAAATGTAAATGGCCTAAACGCCAAATCAAAGGGAAGAGATTTATCAGATTTGATAAAAATGCTAGATCCAACTATATATATTGCCCACAAGAAACCTACCTTAAACATAAAAAGCAAACTGATAAAAGGTAAAAGGATAGAAAAATAAATATTATGCTAACAGTCAAAAGAAAGCAAGAATGGTTATATTAGTATCAGATTTCAGAGCAAAGAATATTATCTGGGATAAAGAAATTTCCTTTATAAAGATAAAGGAGTAAATTAACCAAGAAAACTTAAAAATCCTAAATATTTATATACCTAATATCATCATTTCAAAATATATGAAGTAAAAATTAGTAGAACTATAAGGAGAGACAAATAATCAAATTTATTTGAAGATTTTACTATCTTTTTTCAATAATTGAGAGGATAAGAAAGACTTTCATGTAATTGAATAGTCCTTTCACCCAGTTTGACATACTTGGCACTTAAAGACCACTCTTGCCAACAAGAGGAGAAAAATAATCCAATCCACTTTGACTGTATACACGGAGACCATATCATAGGCAAGTAAACAAGTCCCAATAAACTTAAAATGATTCACTTATTAAAGTACTTTAGCTTCTCCAACATTGAAATTAAATTAGAAATCAATAACAGAATGATATATGGGAAGTCCTTAAGTATTTAGAGACACACATCTAAATGGCCTAGAATTCAAAGCAGAAAATTAAAGGGAAATTACAAAGCATTTTGAACTGAATGAAAATGAAAACACCACAAACATAAATTTGTAGAATTCCTCTAAAGCAGCACTTAGGGGAGAATTTAGAGCATTGATCATCACTAATAGAAAAGATGGAGTGGAGCGGAAGATGGCGGCAGCAGCAGCAGCGGCTGCAGCCGGGACCCCAATCGGACAGAGTCTGCCTCTCCTTTTGTCATCCCTAGTTCTCCCCTGCCACGTGTGCTGATCCTGCTGGCAGGACCACATTTCTTTGCCACTGATCTCAATGGCCAGTGATGTAAGCCTTTTGCCTGTCTTTTTGAGACTCAGTTGAGATCTTTGTTGAAAACCACTATCATTCACTAGCTCATATCTGCCAGCAACAATTAAAGAGAATCAAGATTTGAAGACTGGCCTTCATTGCTCGTTGTCCTTTCTCATGATGGGATGGATGGAGATTTTCAAAGCCAAAATGGCTATTACTTTTTTAAAAGTGTTTGAAATATTGAAAATGAGTTCTGTTGGTAAAGTGAATTCAAAACAACCATATGTAAAAGGGATTTTTAAAATCTAACATAAATCGTGTATTATGATGCATCTATTAGAAACATACATTATTCATCAAGAAGTGTTACACGTGTACTACACAGGCACAGTCTTTGTTAGGATGATTGGGTGTGGCTTTGTCTTCATTATAACTCCTGTTTTTCAGCGGCTTATAAGTCTACTCTAAAACATTGCTCTGGGTCAGAAATCTTGATCCCAGGAGTTTTTTTTTGTTAAAAATTGGAAGGAAAACTCATTTTAGTTCTGTGGATCCAAATGTTTTGTGCTTTCTAAAAGATGCTTAATTGTGCTCCTGTGATTGTTTTGCAGTTTATTGAATTAGTCCAAATCACAAGCTGGTGGCCTGATCTGCAGGAGGGGTGGGGGAGACTCCTTATCAAAAAATTTTAATGGAAATATTTCTCAAGATTTTAAAACTCTGCAAAGCCTAGAAATTTCATGTTATGGCTGAAATTCCTCCCAGCTGTCGGATACAATGCCTTGGGAGCTCTAGGCCCATAGGCCTGTTGGGTCAAGAATGGACAGCTGTGACCTTGAATTGTCCTGACTTTGATGGTCATGCTCCCCATAGACTTCCTCTCAGACCTTTTATTAGTAGCCTTGCTTTCTGCAGACCATGCACCAGTGACCCCACGTGGGAAGAGTGCCGTGTGCAGTGGCAGTGGCACAAAAGTCCACAAGCAAAACTTCTAGTGATGATCTGATATTTGCAATTGCCCTAAACAGAAATTTAGGGGTTTCTGAATCAAGCTTAATAATGTTTACAGTTTCCAAATAGCCATTTTGCAGTGTATAGTTCCTTATAAAAATACCCACATTTGTTTTCCCATGATCTGCAAGCTCAAACTTATTTTTAAGGTTTATGTATAAGTTGACTGCTGTAAAGATATATATTTTTGGGTCAGTTTTTTCTTTCATTAACTTGGTGGTAGAAAAATATATATACTTAGAAATCCTTAAATTAAAGCCATGTTATATATATATATATAAAAGTCAGGTAACATTGATGTATAGCTGAGAATGCAATTAAACCTGATGAGAATCTACTTAAGGAGAACACAAGAGTCTTTTTCTCTAAAGGAGATAGTTACTCCATGGCTTAATGCATTAAAACTTACATTTGAGGTTACCTAAACTTGTTTTAAAAGGTTTTGTTTTGTGATTCTGTACTGCATATTTGAGTAACTGTCAAGCTTTTGTTTTATTTAAAATTGTTTTAACATGTACCATGTGCATGTCATTACTATATTTCAATGCATCATGCTTGTAACAGGCATTTCATTTATAATAAGAATGAGTTATTCATTCGTAAGCTGTTCAGTAATTTATCTACTATTCTTAAATTGGAATAATGTTAGATACCTATTTTGAATCATCTTTAATTACATGTCAGAATGCCTTAGCTACCCTAACTTGAAAAAACAGAACTCTTTGGTAGAGGATGGGAGAGGGAAGAATGGAAAGAAACTGTGTTTAACTGAGAAATCATCATGCCATGATAAGCCACAGACACGTGAGTGGCAAGTGTCAGGGGATTTATTTTGCACAACCTATGTGCAGTCTCTGTGTGTCTAAAAAGTAAAGAAAGTTGCATCCAGAAGGGTTTTGGAAGGAATACATTTATACTTAGGTTGATGGCTTCAGTTCTTTAGTTCAAGGTTTTTAATTATTTCTGGACAGAGGTATGTAGCCTTATGATCTGGATATATTTTGCATTAATTTTCCAATGCCTACATTTAAATCTTGGTCAGAGCAGTGCCAGGGAAGTTACTGGCTTTTGTCTGCTCTCATTTACCCAACATCAAAACAATCTTCATTGAGCTAGATTGGTGGTGTGTTACACAATTCATTTAATCAACTTAGTCTTTTTTGAGAAAAGGTGTTCGAAATTGACAATATGATTTTTCCAGTGATGTTGAAAATAGTGGGACAAGAATTGAGTTTCACAGAGGAAATGACTTTGGACCTGGCCTGTAGATTAGTGACATATACTATTTTTTTCTGTTTTGTTCTTTCCTCTTCTTTTTGTGTTATGCACTTAATTTTATTACTGCTGGGGGTTGGTTGAATGCTGCTTAAATAACAAGAAGCTCTACCCCCTCGGTGGTCAGAGGCTGTATTGGACCCATTCTAGAATTCCAGGTCAGGACCCAAACCTCCATGGGTGTGACTGAGCTATACCACTTGGTGGGTCTGATTCTGAACCGGATGTGTGTATTAATTACATTTTAAATTAAGCAGTATAAAAACAATTTACCTCATGTAATAGACTTTTTTTTTAAATATATTTTTTTATTTATTCTTAAAAGATACTTAGATTACATAAGATGCTACATAAAAAAATATAAGGTATTCCCATATGCTCCACTCCCCCCACCTCCCAATTTCCCCCATATTAACAACTTCTTTCATTACTGTGGTACATGTAATGGACTTTTATAATAAAAGAGAAAATCTGGATTTCTAATTTACAAATGGCAAATTATTTATCCCTCTCTGGATGCACCAAAGACCAGTAATGTTTACAGCTTTTCCATCTATATTTATAAAGCAATACTGTATTATAAAAAAAAAAAAAACTATTTTTATCACATGCTTGAAATTTTTATTTTGTTCTGTTTTAAAATGTGCACTCTAAACACATCAGAACCTTATTTCTCTTATGAACTTAAGCTGTCTGTGCACAAAAAATTCTGAATGGAGATGCAGTAGAGTCCATAGGCTCTTTAAAACTGAAATAAGAAGTGGGGTGGAGGGAGACAAGTTATTTGTACTGAATTACTGTACTGGCTTGACATGACTGATGGGTACTAAGTCACAAAAGAATCCATTCCAGGTGTGCATGTCTGGGGGTTGGGCTGTGTCCAGATTAGAAAGGAGATTTCAAGCTTTGCATGATGGGAGAGAGTTTCCTGTCAGCTGCATTTGTTCTGGATAGATGAGTATCTCAGAGATGGAATCCAACTTCAGTACCACCAACCTACTGCACCAACAAGGTAGGAATTGTAGGAATTTATACTAAGTCAGTTTTGAGTGTTTTAGAGACTGTAAGCAAGATTGGCTAAAATGGTAAATGTTTGTAATTTGGATAAATTTCTGGTTCCTGGTCACCTTATATCAGCTATCTTTGGTAGAAGCTACAGCATTTAATTTCCCTGGAAACTGTATCACATTCTTGCATTTAACAAATTTTGCAATATCAAAAAACCGAAATCTTATTAAACCCGAAAATTTGAAACAAAAAGCCTTTGGATTCTATTTGTTTATAAAAAACAAGACAGTAAACTTAATCCTTTGCAAAATCAAACATCTCAACTAAAGATCAAGTGTCCATATCAAAATTTTAACTGTTAAAGATAGTTTGTGGCAAAGATGGCTAAATACTGAAGCAAATTTGAATTTATGTATGCTAATAAGCTGCTGCTTTCTGTTGAGACTGTCGTTACTTGTCTTACACAAGAGGCAGTTACCTGAGTTGGATGTCTGAAATATAACTTATGCAGAAATAGTTCTGTAAATACATTTAAATAAACTGTAAAGATATTTAATAAATATAGTATTTATACTGAAAAAAAAACAAAAGAAAAGATGACTAGTCTGAAATAAATTGTATTAGTCAACCAAAGGGTTGCTGATACAAAGTACCAGAAATTTGTTGGTTTTTATAAAGGGTATTTATTTGGGGTAAAAAGCTTACAGTTAGAAGGCCCTAAAGAGTTCAACTCAAGGTTACTTTTCTCAACAAATTCTGTTGCCACGTGTTGAGCAAGATGGTGGCCAATGTCTGGGAGGATTCAGCCTTCCTCTTTCTCTTAAGGCTCCATGGGCCCAGCTTCTTCTGATCTCAACTGTAGGCTGGAGGGCTTGTTCCTTTCCAGGAATTCTTAGGTGTTGAGAGCTTTGGTTTCGTCAGCTGCAAACTATCAGATGAATGGCTCGTATCTCTCCAGGGCCCCAGGAGCAAGTTTTCTCCTCTGCAGTATCTATGGAGTGTTCTCTATTTCTGTATCTGCTTCTGTGTGTCTCCCTGATTTAGTGTCCTGTTTATATAGCCCACAAAGAGGGCAGGGACTCAAACTGAGTCACCCTAATGACATGGTCGAATCAAAGCCCTAATCTTGATATAATCAAGTAAATATAAAACCTTGGAATTTCACACAATCAGATGGTATCATGCCCAGAGGAACAGATCAGTTTATAAATATAATCTCTCCTTTTGGAATTCATACAGAATCTCAAACTACCACATCAATTATGTCAGATTCTAGAACAAAAAACAAAAACATAAGAAGAGCAAATGAAAAGCAAGCAAGCACAAGAAAGAAAATAATAAATATCAGAGAAAAAACTGATAAAACACCCAAACTGATCTATAGAATCAATACAATTCCAATCAAAATCCCAGATGGCTATTTTGTAGATAATAAACTAATTATAAAATTTATATAGAAAGGAAAAAGGCTTAGAATTGCCAACACAAATTGAGGAAGAGGAACAAAGTTGGAAGACTCATACTAATTACTTTCAAAACTTATTATAAGTCTATAGTAATAAGACTTATAATAAACTGTGATATTGTTGAAAGAATAAACATATCGATGAAATGAACACGGAACTAGATGCTTCACAAATACAGTCAATTTGATCTTTGGCAAAGGGGCAAAGGCAATTCAATGGAGAAGGGATAGTCTTTCAACATTTAGGCATCCAAACACAAAAATAAATAAATAAATACAGACTTGACACACCACTCACAAAAATTAAATCAAAGTGAATCATAGCCATAATGTAAAATAAAATCTAAAAAACTATACCTTGGCAATCTTAGAATAAGTAATGACAATATACACAACACCAAAAACATGATCCACAAAAGAAAAAAAAGGTAGATTAGACTTCATTAAAATTAAAAACATCAGTTCTACATAAGACACCGTTGAGGCAATGTAAAGACAAAACAAATACTGGAAAAAATATTTGCAAACTACATATTTGATAAAGAAACTGTGTCCAAAATATACAAACAACTCTTAATACTCAAGAATAAGAAAACAAACAACTCAAAAAAAAGGGCAAAAGATCTGACAAACATCATATGAAAGAAGACGTACAAATGGTATGGTAGTTTGAGTCTTTTGTGGAGCCCAGAAATTTATGTTCTTAAATTCATCCATTCCTGTGGGTGTGAACCTATTGTGAACCTTTCATTAGATTAGAATCAGTTAAAGGTCATTTGATTAGATTACTCCAGTTAAGGAGTAGCCCAGGGTGCATCTTAATCTTCTAACTGGAGTCCTTTATTAACTGGAATCGGTGGAGCTACAGAAACAAAGAAACCCCCAGAAGCTGAGAGAGAAGGAGCCAGAAGTTGAAACCAATGGAACACAGAAGCTGACAGGAGGCCAATGAAGCCAGAAACTGAAAGCAGTAAGTCCCAGAGGTGAGGGGGTAGATAAGCGGTTGCTACCATGTGCCTGATGACCCACAGTTGCAGCTTGGGGAGAAAGCATCTCATAATGATGCCCTGATTTGTATACTTACATGGTCTCAGAATTGTAAGCTTGTAAGTTAATAAATCCCCATTGTAAAAGCCAATCCATTTTTGGTATGTTGCCTTGGCAGCCTTTAGCAAACTAAAACAGATGGCAAATAAGCATATGAAGAGATGCTCCACATAAGTTGTCATTAGGGAACTGCAAGTTAAAACATTAGTGAGATACTAGTACACACCTATTAGAATGGCTAATCCAGAATAGTGTCAATACCAAATGTTGGCAAAGTTGGGGGGCAATAGGAACTCTCATTCATGATTTGTGGGAATGCAAAATGATACAGCCACTTTAAAAGATAGCTTGCCAATTTTTGATGAAACTAAACATAATCTTACCACATGATCCAGCAATTGGGTTTCCATATATTTACCCAATTAATTTGTAAATTTATATCTGCACAATAAATTGCATGTATATGCTAATAGTAGCTTTATTCATAATTGCCAAAAACTAGAAGCAACCAAGATGTCCTTCAATAAACGAAGGACAAATTGCTGTAGAACCATACAATGTATTATTCATGGATAAACACAGATAAACCATCAAGTCATTAAAAGATATGGGGGAGGGACCACCCTAAAATGCATACTGCTAAGTGAAAGATTCAATCTGAAAAGACTATAAACTGTATGATTCCAACTATATGATATTCTGTGCAAAGAAAAACTATAAAGACAATAAAAAGATGAGGGGTTAGAAGGAGTTAGAGTGGAGGTGGTGAGGTTAGAAAAGGGGATTTTTAGAACAATGAAACGATTCTGTATGATATTGTAATGTTGGATATATGACACCATGCATTTGTTAAAATTAAGAGAAATTTATGGCACAAAGTATGAACCTTAATGTGTGCAAACTAAAAAATAATTTAGGAGGTCAGGGTATTCCAAGATGGAATGCAGAATGTGACAAAAGAATTCATAAGTATTTCAAATGTTTGAAATAACCTCACTGAAATGGGCAGGGGAAAAGGTGCTGACCTATGTAAGTTTGGAGATAAGTAGTATTTATAAGCCTATATGGAAAATAAATTAAGTGCAATACTCCAGGTGATAATATTGTTTCCCACAGGGGTGCAGGTTAACGACTCTGACAGCTGTATGTGTAAAATGGAGTTGAACAATACAATAAATGGATGGAGGATGGTGGCTGCCATGTTTCTCACTGTTAAAGTGGGAGATTATATATAAACAAAAGGAGGAGGCCAAATGACCCATGTGGTAATGGATTAGAGTTAGAGAAATTAACACGAACTCATGTTTTGTTAACATAGATGCAGATGGTTACATATAGAAATATTTGTAGATATGCTCCTATATACAGGTTCGTGCACTTACCCTCCTTGCTCTGACAGCAAAAAGAGCCTAGAAGGAACCACATTCCAGTAGCAAGGAGCACACCTAGCACCTAGATCTGGATTTCTAACACAAATCTCTAGTAAAGAACCCAGGGCTCCTGGAGGCATGGTTTAGAGACAATCTAAGACATATAATATATAAGATGAGCCTGGAGCACTTAGTAGTTGCTAATATGGACCATTGCTTTGATGTGATGAAATGGTACTCTTGCAGTCTTCCTTCCCAAAAACCAATATCCTCAGTCTAATCATGCAAAAAAACATTAGATAAATTTCCATTGAGGGACATTCTACAAAATACTTGACCAGTATTCCCAAAACTGTCAAAGCCAAAAACAGTCAAGAAGACCTAAAGAAACCTGAAGAATAAATGTACTATGGTATCCTGGAAGAAAAAATGGATAGTATGGGAAAATTAAGGCAATCTGAATCAATATTGACTTTAGATAATAATAATGTATTAATATTGGTTCAGTAATTATAACAAATATACCATACTAATATAAGAAATTAATAACTAGGGAAATTGTGTGGTAGTGAATTATGAGGAGTTTCTTTACTACCTGCTCAATTTTTCTGTAAATCTAAAACTATATTAAAATAAGAAGCCTAATTAAAAAAACAACAAAGTAAAAATTATAAAACAACAGACAAAAGCAATGAAATTGATAAACCTATTGCTAGTCTTAACAGAAAAGAGTATAATAACATCAAAATATTAAAGAAAACCATCTCATTATTATAAATTCTATAAATAATTATAATGTAATTATATGAACAACTTTATGCTAATAAACTTGACAACTTAGATGAAATGGATAAAATTCCTTAAATGACAAAAACTACCAAAACTCACTCAAGAAGAAATAGATCACCTCAATACCCCTATCTATATTCAAAAAATTGTATTTGTAGTTTAAAATTACCCACAGAGAAAATCACTGACATAAATAGCTTTACTGGTATATTTTACCAGACATTCAAGCAAGACCTAATACCAAATCAACACAAACTCTTTTTTAAAGAAAAGAAAATTACAGACCAACATCCTTCATGAACATAAACCTACCATCTTATCCAGCTATTTCACTCCTAGATATTTTCCTAAGGAAAATGAAAGCATGTGCCCATACAAACTTAAGCACCCACCCAAAAAAAACCACACTTGTATTCCAATGTACATAACACATTTTTTTAGCATTTTTCTTGCAATAGCCCCAAACTGGAAACAACCCAAATACCTATCAATGGAAAAGCAGATATCTAAATTATAGTATATCCATATAGTGAAATGAAACTCAGCAATAAAAAACATGAACTATTATACACATAACAATAACGATTAATTTCAAAATAATTATGCTAAGTGAAAGAAGCCAAACATAAAAGAGTAAGCACTGTATTATTTTATTTATCTAAAACACTAGAAAATGCTAACTAATCTAGAGTGACAATAATTAATCAGCTGGGGCAGGAGAAGGTTAGATAGGAGGGATAACAAAAGGACAAGAGGATACTTTTAGGGTGATAAATATGTTCACTATCTTACTGTGGATTCAGGGATGAATACATGGGTCAAAATTTATCAAATTGAACATTTTATATATTTGCAGTTTATTGTATGTCACATATTTTTTAATAAAAAAGAAGAAAAATAAATAGAAAAAGTTTGTAGAACAGAAATTACTCTTCCTTACCCACAAATACATTCAGTTCAATAACTGAACAAAAATGCAGGTGAAGAGAGCTGGGCAAAGTCTAACAATTTTGCTTAGGGGGAAAAAAAAAAGCATGTGACAATACACACCAAGTTACAATAAGAGAACTGAAGATTTCCATGATTAAAAACCTTCATTTTCCATATGAAAAATTGAGGTCAAGTTAGTTTATTTCTTGCCAATTTCATCATTTTCTGCTATTTCGCACCTTAGTCAACTATTGCATTTGACACGGTCATTCTGTAGTTGATCTCAGAACCAAGAGAAGAACCCACACTTTTTTTTTTTTTATCCTTCTCCCCCCAGCCCCCCGCCACATGGCTCCCTCATCTGTCTGCTCATTTTCTACTGTCTTCCCCAGGAGGCGCCAGGAACGGAACCTGGGATCTCCCATGTGGGAGGTGAATGCCCAACCGCTTGAGTCACTTCCACTTGTAGCTCATTGTGGCTTGTTGCAGCTCGTTGAAGCTCATTGTTACTCGTCTTCTTTAGGAGGCACAGGGAACCAAACCCAAGACCCTCCATGTGGGAGGCAGGTGCCCAATTGCTTGAGCCACATCCACTCTCCAACATTTTTTATTATTCTATTCCCAGCCTACAGTTCTCCAAGTCACATCTACCTCTTACTGCAGAAACTTTAAAAATGTCAAAGTAAGTTGGACATCCAAACTCATATACTCCATCTTTTTCTTGCTGTCTTCATTCAAACTTTCACTTAGATACTAATTCTTCTAGAAAGATTTTTGTGACTCAACCTTCAGACTGTTTAAGTGGTTTTCCTATCTTTCATGCAAGAACATATCCCTGAAATGAATCCCGGTTGTACGAAAAAAAATTACACTAAATATTGAGAAATGTTTTGATTGTTATTAATGATTCTAGTTAAATAAGACAAAATAAAAGTTTGACTAATCCAATCATTCAATGTCAACAATAAAGAGAAATTTTATCCTTCAGTCAGAATTTACTTATATAATCAACCCTTGCCCTTCCACTATCTCATTAATTTTACAATGGAGAGACATAAGTTTTCGTCTTACCACACAGTTTCCAACATATAGCTCTTACTCAAAAATTTCATGAAAATTACCTGAATTCTTAAAATTTATCACTTCTTACATTGTTACTTCATATAGCCAGGTTGTCAATGGAAAATATGGTACACTTACAGCAAGAAAAAATACATGGGCAACTTACTATTAAAATTTAATAATAATAATTTATTAGCCCCAATCCAAAATACCAAACCAAGGGTTTATAGAATCAGAGCCTTCATTTTAATGATTATTTTGCCTACCTCCTGTTCAATGTCCACATTACAAGTTCACCTAATCTGATCCACCAACTTTCTTTAGGCACCAGTTGTTATACCTGTAGAACAGGAGCACAGTTCTCAGTAAGACGTTTCATAAATTTTGGGAGTCTATGCACTGCTAGCCCAGCAGTTCTGTAGGCTTGTTACCTAATCTGATGTGGAGCCCAGAGCCAGTTCTCATCATCTTTATTGGCTGATCTGCCTTTACAGTGCCTTTGAGGAGATAAATTTCTCACAGATACTACAAATATTTTCTCTACTAGTTTTATTGACTCTGATTTCTCATCAATTCAACTTTTCACTTTTAATGACTGTTTCCCAGGAATCTCTCAAAATTTTTGGAACTTTATGATAGACTTTTATGAACCCTACTGCATTTAAAATTTTATTCTTCTCTCTAATGTTTTTATTTTATTTAATGGGATTCTGTAGGAAAACTGAGAGCCATCTTGCAGGTTTGTACCCAAGATTTTGATATTTATTTGGAGAATTTTTAAAGTTTGTGCTAATCTACTATGTAAACACTTTAAGTAAATCAATGCCTTTTGTATTTTAAAAGATGTGATTTGAAAATGAAGCATTTACTCATTTTTCCTGGGCAATATGAGGTACTTAACCAGAAAGGGTCTCCATTCTGTGATAGCAATTTTTTCTTCCCCTTTTCCCCTTATGGAAAAACAATGATGACATATTCCTAAAAGAATAAAGGCAAGCACAGAGTTGGAATGTACACTTTGCTCACTTTGTGATCACACTTACATCAGACATTTGACTGCACCATTTAACTATATCCTTATAACAGGAAGTAGTTTTTCCTTTTACTCAATATATAGTGTTCTTAAAAAAAATAAGCATTCACACTAAACACCATAAGAACTTGTTGGGTCTGATACATTAAAGCTATTCTGTGTCCATATATTTCATAGTGAAGTTTTCAAGTACACACACACACACACACACACACACAAACACACAGGCCCACTAATATACCCACATACACATACACCAAAGTCACCTAGGGTTGAGTTGTATCATCAATGTCAAAAAGTACAACAGATACAGTCAAAAGATGATTCCAAATTTTTGTTTGAATAAACTATTATTGTTACTTATAAGTATTTCTTATTATATTATACTTATAGATAATAAGTATTGCTTATTATAAGTATTATTGCTACTTATATAATAAGAAATACTACAAATCTATTTCATAACTTAAAAATAATCAGTTTGGATTGTTTTGTATTTTTATTTCCCTATTCTATTTTATATGACTCTACCGTGCTTTCTAAAACTTACCATTTCTTTAAAAACATTCTCCTTTTGTGGGAATTTGTTTAGTAGTCTCATACAATAAACTGCAAAATGGAATGATGCTTGTATACCAGTTTTTACGAAACCATTTACATTATGTGCTGCACATCATAGAGAGATAATTTGATAGCAAATCAATATGTGCCAACTGTCAAAATACATCAATTTAATTTAGATGAGAAAAAAATTTTGAAGGCATAAGATACAGGAACTTATTTTTTTTTTTTCAGTAGAAAGCCACCTGTCCTTACCAGAAATAATCACAGAGAATTCATAGTTAGGGAACATAAAAAAAAGCTCTATGCTTGAATAGTTATGAAACAATTTGAATTTTGATTGTTCAGACAGTGTAGTGAGACTGATTAAAAGTGAGGAGATAGAAACATATGGCAGTAAGGAAAGATGAGGCTATATCAGGCACTAAAAATCAATCTTGTTGCAATCTGGAAACCAATGAGACTCTGACAGATTGGGTCGCAATGTGATTTTTTCATGTATTCGAACATTACTATAATATGTTGAATGACTTGTCAGTAGTTACTTTTTTTCCTTTTCTTTTTCCAGAAGACTCAGGAGAGAAAAATGACCATGACCCAATTGTAGTATTTCAAAAGACAAAGCTCTGGACCTCAATATAGTTAAATTCATTTTTTTCATATATCAAATATAGAATTTCTCACAGTTTGTCTTCAAGAATATCTGATTATTCGAATGTGAAATTCTCAATCTAGGATGCAAAATCTGGTGTATTTTCCTACCATAGCACAGTGCGTGGACTCAAAAATAATCTGTTTGGGATGGTGGTATTCCTTTTTTGGCAAGGACATGAATATATTCATAGACTGAGAAGTATAATTCAATTTAATCCTCAGGCTTACATTTTTAACAGTAACTATGTTGTGGATCTCTTAGGCCTTTATGTTATTTCTATTTTTCAGGAATTTTTCTCAATTAACACTTTACTCTTTAGAATTAATGAAGAATAAAACAACTCATTTTTAAAGGAGAAAAGAAACAAATGATGCATAAAAGGTAGATTTTTTTAAACTCAGAAATTACATATTCAATGTAAAATAATTTCTAAAAATGAAAGCAATGAATATGCTTTTGAAAACTTCCAGGTTACCTCGTGCTCACCCATGCTCCACAGGCCCCAGGAGGCCGATGTGTGTGCATCTGTCACTGGGAAGGGCTAGAATAATTCCAGAGCCTCTTTACCCAGGCCTACTCACTCTGGGTAAAATGGATCTGTCCTACTTTTTCAGAGGCAAGACCTAGTGCTCAGAGACAAGCTAGTTGGAAAGCAAAATAAGTTTATTAACATGAATACTCAAAAAGGAACAGTGAAAACATAATAAAATTTTTTAAAAATAAAATAAAATAAAAACCCTAAAGACTAAACAACAAAAAGAGGATCCATGGGGAAGATAGAGGTTAACAGAAAAGCTGAATTTTGAGACTGACTTTTTGGTGGCAAATATCCAAAAAGAAGACATAACTGAGATTTTATTTTCAAAAACAAATTTTTCCTAACTACTGCGCCTTCGATTTCCAGATTTCTATAACAAACACCACCCAATTGGTTGCCTTAAAAGACGAGAAATTTTGCTTACGGTTTTGAGGCTACAAGTTCAAAATTGAGGCATCAGCAAGATGATATTTTCGCCCCAGGTCTGTAACATTCCAGTGCTTGCTTCCAGGGATCCTGGTGGTGCCTTGGTTTTCATCCCTGCCTCTTGTGAGGAGGCAATGTCCTCTCCTCTCTCTCCCAGGTTCCACTAACTTCCGGCTTCTGGCTCCTCCCTGTGGTTTTCTGTGAGTGCGCCTGAATTTCTTTTGCTTATAAAGGACTCCAGCAATCAGAGTAAGTCCCACGCTCTTCAGTTGAGCCACATCGTCAATAAACTAGCATCTTTAAGAGATTCAATTCACAATGGGTTCACACACACAGGAATATGGATTAAGATTATGAACATGTCTAAATCAGGGCACATAATTCAATCTAGTAAAAGCTGCAAAATTTGTCAAAACTTTACCTGTTCCATGGGCATCCATCTTATTTTGGTCATGCCACTTGCCGCCAGCACTGACCTTTGTCCTAATTAATAAACAGCTTTCCACTCTTCCGGCAAAAAATTTCCCAGAGCTCAAACCCCCATCTTCAGTTGCCATCGATACGCCTCACCCAAAATCCACAGCTGGTGGCAAATGATAAACTAACCATTTCCGCTGCCCTCAGACTCCTGTTACTACTCATTTCTCGCGCTTTTGCTTTAAACTAACTAATCCTTGACTCCGCGGGAAATCTAACAAGCTCCACCCCTGGACTTCAATAAGGGCAGAGCCCAGGGGTCCCTATTTCTCTGCTTGTGTGCTCTCCAACTGCTGATTGGGCCACCCCAGCTGCTTCCTGAGCTGCTTCACGTTGACACCTCATGGCGTCCCTCTCTCCTTGGGACATGTGAATAGCAAACTAACTTTTCTTGCGCATTATTGTCTTGGTCTCCCATTGTGTCACACCTGACCTCCACCGGAACCCAAACTTAAAATCTACCCTGATTCACAACAATTGTTAATATAGGCAAAATCTCCCCACTCGTTAGCATAAGCAGCTAATTCATTTCTTAATAAACTTCCATAATTTTAACAAAATATGGCATAAAATACTGTGAAATATCTGGATGCAATTAGATCAACTTGCAAAAAAAATGCAATGCTAACTGCTGAACGGATATCATAAAATGTTTGAGATGTTGAAAGTTAATTAAAATGTGCAATTCACTAAAATAACATACACTGATTTTGAAATATTTGTCACTTAAAAAGTTGAAATTTGACTGAAATCTTGTATTGAAATGTAAATGTAATTTAAATTCAAATGCATAATAAATTTGGCTTAACCACATTTTTAATACATGCAAATTTCATAGATGGTACAAGGAAACTCCAAGATACTTGCATACAGTTCTATGAATCATAAATAATTTTATCGATGTATTTAAAAAAAAGTTTTGATCATCAGTGTATATTTCTGCTGAAACCAACAGTTTGAAAATACAATGACTAATATCTGGAGGAAATTTCCATACTAATTTATTTTCCTAACTCATTATAATGCTAGACTCAGGATTGTAGTTTCACTTAAGTATAAAGAGTATACCATTTTTGTACTTCTAAATGATTTTCCTCAGTTTTATCTCCAAGAGTTTTATACTACTTATCCAATAGCGCTATAAAGATCAACTCTTTGACAGAGAATGCATGCAAGAAAATATAGAAATTAAAATAATGTCCAAGGACATAAATGTAGTAAAACCATTAATTTATGGCAAGAGTGCAAATAAAAGTCTCAAAAAAGGACAAAACAAATTAAAGCAAATAACCCACAACCAAAATCCCTCAGCGTAAAATAATGAAAGGAGAAAGATAATTTTGAAGTAAACCTCATTTTGATATAAAATTACCATTGAAAATTCAGAAGAACTTGGTCATACATTATCTAACCAAGCACACATTTTGTTTTTAGAATAGATTGTATGAAGAGAAACAAATTTGGATACAGATGAGTTTTTCTGGATAAGCAGCAATTTCTAAACAATACCCAAGAAATAAATTGTTTTAGGTGTTGCTAGTGATAGTATACATTAACCATACTAAGGCAGCAAACATTCTTTGTCAAAACTTCAGGACCTTAATAAACTCTCAAAAGATTGCACATCAAATATTGTTGTCCTTCATAAACCAAACCCACATTTAAGAAACCACAGACCATGTGGGATTATTCTGCTCTTCCACAAATAAGAGTCAAAAAAGAATTTCTCAGTTGTTTAAAGTAAATTGATTCAAGCACATTCAGGAAAGAATAAAATCACCCAACTAATCAGGAAGCGGGGATAAAGATTACAGATTTGCTTTTGTAATATACCACAAAGCACTTAAGCTATTCTAGATCATGGGTGTACTAAGGACATGAATAGCAGTAGAAACAATGCATTTTGGATAAAGAAAGAAAATGTTTTGTTGACTAGCTGTGGAATGGTGCAGTGGCCTTAGCAGAATGGATTACCTGTCTTATGTTTTTTTGAAAAACCACAGGTTGGGTAAATGAGTACTCAAGGCTCTTACTAACACTGCAAGTATAGCATCCCAAAGCAGCTTTGTATTCTGTTGTTGATTGATTAGACTGCTATTGTGTGCTTTCTCCTAAGATTTCCAGACTGTTTACAGAGAATTTTAAACATGGAGAAGCCAATGCTATAAAATTGAAAGCATGGAATTCATTTGAAAAATTATGAAGAAAAATGAAGAGAGTTATAGAACTGAGCAGTAAAATAGAAAGAGCAGATGATGGAAAAATTGGAACCTAGTAACAATGACTAAAATTAATCATTCAAGGAGAGTCTTTCAGTTCTTGAAAGAACAATTGTTTTGCTTTTGTTTTGTTCTTCCATGTATAAACACTACCCTGGAGACAAACATATTGCTACTCCAGTCAGGAAAAACATACTCCTTTGGTTCTTACTCATTTATTGACAGACTCCTTAGCTATGCTTGACTATGTCAGTGGGTGTCTTCCTATGACAGAGATGCTATTAAAACATACCACAAACTGGTTGTCTTAAACAACAGGAATTTATTGTCTCACAGTTTTTGAGGCTAGACATCCAAAATCATGGCATCGGCGAGGCTTTCTCCAAAGCTGTACCATTCTGGTGGCGGCTTGCCTACAACTCAATTTCTACCTCCATCGTATGCCAATATGTCTCCTCTGTCTCCTCCTCACTCCTACTACTGCATTCAAATTTATTTTGCTGATAAGGACTTTAGGCTTATTGGATTCAAAGATCCTATTTACAAATTAATTCATACCCACAGGACCCATGGTTAGGATTTGAACATGTGTTGGTAGGGGTCATAATTCAGTCTTTAACACTGAGTAAGTTCTTTGTACCATATGCTAGCATTTTTCTGCCTCCACATCTGCCATTCATTCAGCCAGATTTATTGAGAGCCTAACTGCTGATACTCTGATTTTCAAAACTGACTCCACATTAGAATTAGAAAAGGCTTCATTTGCTTATTATTTTTATGATTAACACCCTGACTTTACCCTCAAACATTCTATTTCAATTACTCTGGGAGTGGGGCAGATACCTATTTTTTAAAGCTTCTATAATGAGTCTAATGGGCAGACAAGGGGGAGAACTGCTGATACAGTAGAGAGATTCAAAGTGGTATAAAAAAATATTGGCTTAAGGCTCTGCAATCATTGAGTTTATGGCCACTGATAGTAAAATTATTTTGACCATGGACTTATTTTTATGTAAAATGGAGATAACAGTACTATTTATGACTTCATAAGCTCGTCTTTGTGATGAAATAAGATAAAATATGACTGTGGTATGTAAATTTTAAGGCATATGTTAGTTGTCTTACTGCAGACTCTAGTTTTTCCTTCTACAGTAGAGGAGTATGTTTGTTTCCAATACTTCTATGTTGAATATGATTTTAATATCCCCTTATTTAATTACATTCCTGTTTGTTTTCAATAAGAACTTTACATTTATATGTAAAGCTGGATTAGCGTGCTATTTTGCTAGTGCTATTTAATTTATAAAAGATAATTCATATTGTGATTTAAAAGCATTTTCGATGACTGCAAACTGATGTAAGGGCAGAGAGTAGGTAGCTTGGATTCTTAATCTACACAGAACAATGATTCATAGATAGATAAATGAGCTCTTTTGCTTCCTTGAGAGAATGTCTTATGAACCAAACATTATTACCAGAAGATCTTACGTGATAAGATGTGGCCTTAAAGCAATGAAGTGGACAGAATTGAGAAAACAAAGACAAGGTTATTTAATTGTGATATATGATGTTTAAGAATACCTTTTTTTAAACATAAATTCCTTTTTCTTAAGGAAAAAAATGGCTAAACAATAAAGGGCAGTACTCAAGGTTTAAAATATAAGGAAATATACGACTCTGAAATATATCAAAGATAGCTGTTTGAGGCAAAGAGTGAACCCTTGAATTTTGAATCTAATTTAGGCATAAAAGACCTTGGCTAATATATGTAAATTTAATTGAGGTAACAATTTCATATGACTTAATATATATATCCCTCATAAAATGGCAATTTCAAAAAGAAAGTGAGGACCATATATAATATAACACTTTTTTAAACCTTTTTATGTAACAGTGTCCTAAATGTTTTCTTTACATTTTAAGCCATTTAATTCTCAAAACTACCTTACTAAGTAGGTATTATTATTATCACTATTTTAAACATGAGGAAACACACTCACTTAACTAAGGCCACACAGCTAATGAGAGCAGATGGATTTGAACACAGTTCTGGACCACAACATTAGCCTGCCTCTTACAATAATGTTTATACATAAATGCCAAATACCTTCTGTAATGCAGTGCTTTGCATGGGTATTCAATAAACGTTTGCTAAATTAAGTAGGACTGAACTGAATTGTATGGTGCATTAAATGGCTCATAGTTCTTATATACTCAGCCATTTCAAATCTCCCTGGGATTTTTTTTTAATTGCCTCATATTCATGGTCACCAAGAATATTTTCAACATTATTCATGAGTCTCCCTAGATTTTTTAAGTAACTTCTTGCACTGCCACTGATTTATCTGAGCTAATGATAACCAATGAGATCTCTACCTCAGGTAGCATGCCCTACAGGTAAGAACTGCTGTGGTTCATAGTTCTCAAACATTAGTTTGCATTGGTATAAGTTGTAATTTAGCTTTCAGTAAGCTACTTGCTAAAGGAAAAACATTGAAACCTCATAACATCTTTGTTACAAAAGTAAGGTTGTACCATTTTACTTCCAGAAAATCTGTTGGATTTTGATATGCTAACTAATCACTGAAGCTATTAAATGTTTTAAAATTTGATATAGTAAGTTAAGAAAAACTGTCATTATCTATTAAAAATAAGAGCTGGCTTAGAGATTACCTAGGCTAACCTTTGCATTTTACAAATTAGAATGCTGCAAACCAGAGGCATTAAAGAATTGCCCAAAGATTAGACTGTGGATCTCTCTAGAGTCAGGATTAGCATTTAGAGCTCAAATTTCCTGGATCCAAATTTAATGCTCTTTATCTCATGATGTTCCAACCTCACTTGATACAGAATATTAACCTGAAGCATTTCATTCTTTAAAGGCTTTGTCCATGTATTTTGGGCTTAGAAAAGAAAAAGAATATGTAATATCAAAAAAACCACATAGCCAAAAATTAGTACAATTTAAAGAATAGCCGAGAATGGAACTTTAGTAAGAAAGATACTAATCATGATTTTAAATGCAAAACACTCAAAATTTAGGAATAACAAGAAAGCAAGCACACTAGATAAAAAGCCAAGATGATAATTTGATATACTCACTAAGAATTTAAATGTTGATTTGATGGGACATTAAAAGAAGGAATATAAACCTGGATACACAAGGAAAGAGCTCTTAAATTATTTTTAGGATGTAAAATGCCAAGGTATTTCATATATCTTCATATAGGAATATTCTAGAATGATGATTCTTTTAACACCTAAGTCTTTATAGCAACCTTTTAGAGCAGAAAATGCATGTATATCTTTTACCATAGCTGAGGAAAGCATTCAAATTTGTCTTCATAAAAATTTCATCTCCAATCCTAAAAATCAGAAAGTGAAAACTATTTAAATTAAGGATGGAAATTACATTAGAAATAGAGAATATGAGCTTTTAAGCATACACACTTTTTCAAAAGTAAATAAAAAATTTTTTAGAAGATACACATTATGGGAAAATTAAATGAGTTTGCTTATGGTTTGGCTGAATTATTCTTAGGAAAATGGTGTCAGCATTCCTTATTTATCGATCAGAAATTAACAAAAGTGTTCAATACTTTCAAATTGAGAATTATTATTATCAAGTAAATTATTGCACATCCCAGATATCAAATTTTGTCAGAATAGATATATTTACATGTAATAAATATATATTTATATTTTCATGAAAATATAAAAATATTGGTCTTTACCTTAAATATGAGATTCAATGAAAAAAAATTAGTGTACCTAAGAACAAAAGAAGTGAAAAGTGTTAGGCATTCAATTAACTTTATAATTTCACATAAAATAGTACCTGCATATACTAGATGATACAAACAAAAGTTTAAATTAAAGCAAATATTATGGGAAAGGTGAAAAAAATGGGTACAAGAACTGAATATGTAAAACCTGTAGTCAATAGATGAATGTGAAATATGCTTTATGTTAAAAATTTTTAAAGAAGCATTATAAATTAGGGAAAAGTAGCTTGGAATTCAATTAAAATTATTTTATTAAAATCTAAGATTTATTGAAAGGGGAAATGAGGTTAAATATCTTATGTATGTGCACAGGAAGGATGTAGTTTTGGCATAGTGAAAGAGAAATACAGTTTTAATTATAGCTGACAAAATATTAAGCTAACAACTAGCAAAACAGAATTAAGGAATAGAAATTCCAAATTAGGAGGGAGAATTAAGGAACAAGCTCTCTATCAGCACAGATCCATAAAGTGAGAACTAGAAATAAAATTGCATATGAGTAGTAAAGTAAAACAGTTTAATAGGTAAAAATATATGATTATTTACTAAATATTAGTCTTGAAAAACACTGAAATTGAGTAAAAAAAATAAATAAAAAGGAGAGAATTATGCTAACAGTGAACTAGGTAAATGAATTTTCAAAGCCAATATCCTGGTTTCAGTCATGCCTCTAGTTTCAAACATTCTCTGAAAGGAATATATAGTCAGGAAGATGGATTTCCATAGTTTAGATCTGAGCTCCTCAGAAATCAGCAGAGATGATATAGTACTTACCATACACATCTGGGTTAAAACTATTTCACAAAGCATGTAAACAATTACTGAATTTGCTACCTAGTATTCTCCAAACTCTTTCAGTACTTTAAATAATATACTATGACCATCTGTTTTCACTGAGCCATAGATAGTGTAATTTAAGCATAAAAAATGTTAACTTTTTTAAAGGAGTTACTAAAGTGGCTGTTTATGAAACAGAAAATTAAAATGGACATGCAAAAGCAACTTTGTTGAAATAGTGTAATGTTAGTCTATTAACCAAAAAATATGGATTACTTTGCAGCACTTTAGAAACATCTGCTGAGAGCTTGCTGTAGAATTTGTAATATTGATTTTAATTAAAATTTCCCTTTATAGGATAAGAAAGTATGTTTTGTGATTTGTTTTTAGGCATTGGAATTTATCAGATGAAAATATCTTATTAACATAGGCTTTTTTAAAAGGTATTATGTCCTAATTAATAAAATGAATACTAAAACAGAAAGTATTTACACATTAAAAAAGCTGTTGAAAATCCAGGAGTATGAGGAATTGGCCATAAATAATCAAAGATAGTGAAATGGAAATTAGCAAATCTGAAATAAAACCAAATTCTTAAGCTTTTAGAGACGATAGAAACAACAGGACATAAAGAAAAGATAATAAGAAGGGAATGAAGTAAAGATTAAAATAGGTTGAAACATGTGAGAGCCCTTCTTTTTGATATATAAAGATTACTGATTACTCCTGAGAGTAGTACTTTCCCTGTCCACATAAAACTTTAAATCCCAATAACTTGAGAAAGTCTTTTTCAAAGTTTGAAATCCAGAGCCTAAGAGTCTTGTCTCCCTTCCAAGATTATCCTTAATAGACTATAAGAAATGTGGTTGGGTAAGCATATTTCAAAACCTACATGAAATAAGAAAAATAAAAATCTTGATAAGAATGTATATATGCACAGACGAGACAGCATCTAATTGTAAAGCCTGTAATTCCTACTGTGTCGAAAGTAAACCTGTTGTTCTTTTGCTTGGTGCACTTGGGAGAGAGTGGTGATACAAGAAGTAACTGCCCACCACCCTTACCCCTTTCATCCCTACAACTCACTAATCATTTTTCCTCCTGAAAACAACTAAAAGTGAGATAATCAGTACAAATCCAAAGTCTGAAAAAGTGCCATTCCTATTGCTAGTATTTTGCTGTTTCCTGGTTCTCTGAATGAGCTGTTTCCATTAGCCTGCTCCCTGTGTTTCTCATGTTCACATTTTAAGGTTCAGAGATTTTCCAAAGGCTCTTATGATAATAATAATAATCTTTAGAATAAGAAAAGCAGTTTTGTTTCTGGAATATGCTTTGTAATTTGCCAAGGTATTTGAAACATAGAAAGAAAAATTTTGACCATTTGTGAAGTCTCGTCAGAAACTGTAACATTCTTCCCATTAATTTGGGAAGATATTGCTTTAAAACAATTATTTTAAAGCAGTTGAGCCAAGTTTTATGCTCTACTGAAGTGGTCCATGTACTGGAAAAGTTTGAGAATCATTTCTTCAGGAACTGAATTATAGCAGAACCCAAGAAATAGTGTAAACTGTATCAGTCCAAATACTGAGTAAATTAATAGCAAAATATCAATGATTACATCTTATATGGGGACGAATGTCAAGCTTCCATGCTTCTATCTACATTCTCCCATGACTACACCTAAAAATGTAAACTGATAATTGAATGAACTCCTTAAACAATATCCTTTAACAACTTCATCTTCTTTAATTGTATAAGATAATTCAAATTTCTCAAATATTCAAGTTGAAGAGCAGCCTTTTTTTTTTTAAAGTTCTTTCTTGGGGAAAGAAATCACAAGACATTTCTCCCTGATCGCTTGGTTGTGAAAAGTAATCAAATAACAAAAGTATAAAAGATCTTACAACACAAAAATGGATACTGTCCAAAGTTCTATACAAAAATGACTATTTGCCCATCATTAATAACCTATGATCTCTTTTTTTCTGGTAAGGTTGTACATGTCCATATCCATTGTTTGGTCTTCACTGAGAACACTAGTGCATCTTGGAAGTTAGCAGTCTATGTTTTGAGGGAATGGTATATAATCAAGAAACTGGAAAAGCTTGTTGACAGCACAGGGATAAGATTCATGAACTTAATTTCATTAGCATCATATTCCACCTAACTGAGCCAACCAGCCACAAACATCAATAATATGGTTCATATGTATTTTTCCTGAGATTGAGTGAGACATACTTCGTTACTGAGTAACAATTCTTAGAAAAGGAAACTCTCTTTTTAAAAAATGGTATTAAAGTTTGAGTTTCAATGCTTATGTCTTGAAATAGTTGTGATATACCCCCCCAAAAAATATTTATAAAACAATTTCCCATTTTCCCCACTAGTGAGAATGCAAATGGGGAGTCCTCACAATGCTTCTAGATTCCTTTCTCACATTATACCAGCCTTATATATTTCAAATACAATGTTGTAAATATTAAAAGTATTTTTATAGTTCAGTAGTGACTGAAATGATCTGATCTGATAGATAATATCCATGTGGTTTTCAAAACGTAATTGCTTACTTGTAATATTTAATTTTTTCCATGATACCACACTACTTATATGCCTGTGATTCATTTGTATCATGCTTGTGTTGGCTTTTCACCTTACACTTTTTCAAAAAGTACTCATTAAAAGATCTTCTAGTAACAGCTGTTGGGGAATGAGGCTCAGAACTGCAGGTAGGACCAGATAGATTTTTCATTGTTTGTTGTTTCCTTGGCAGGCAATTTGTTTCCTGTTGTTACATCTAAAAGTTCCAGTTTATTTAAGCCTGAACTTAGTAAAATATAAGTTTTATTTGTTATCCCTTCTTACTTAATAAAATTATTTTTCTGAGGAATTGGAGAAAGAATATGGGTGAGTTCTTCATATTTTAAACTACTCATATGATTGAATAATTAATTAATTAATTAATGATTAATTCTGCAAAATTTTTCAAGCCATACACTGTGCTAGGTGCTAGGAGTAAGAAATGAAAAAAAAAAAAAAAAAAAACAGAGCAAGTTTTCTGTCTTCAGCATCATACAACTGTATAATTCAATGGCATTCCAAGGTAGTTTATTTCCAAAATAAATTGTTCAGTGAATTTAAGGAAATCTTCCACATTATAAAAATATCTTTTAAAAAAATTTACTTTGTGCTTTATCATCTTAAAACAAAAGAGAAATCAGGAAAAGCTTTTCATATGATTTCATGAATTTGATAGATTTTCTGAAATATAAGAAAATCTTTATGTGGAGAAAATTGAAGAATCAGTTACATGAATATACACATTTCCCAATACACTTTTTTAAAAAATGTTAAAACTGCCATCTTTTCCTTTATTGACAGGTAAATTGTTCAAAAATGTCCTCACAATTCAATAATTACAAATACTCAGACTTACATTTAAAAAGTAATACCCCCCAAAACCCCCAAAAAACCCCAAAAAGTAATACCCCAAAACCCCAGCGGATGCCAGTCCCAGCAAAATCCCGGGAGAGTGGTGGGGCAGCAGGTGCTGGGTGGGATACGCAGGGCTCAATATGCTTATAACAAATGAAATTCAGTATTGGAGTAATTAAATAGTGCCTTTTATACAAATAGAATTTACCCAAGGAATGCAAGTTAATTCAACACAAAAAACTTGATGTAATTCACTATAGAAATAGAAAAAAGTAGGAGAAAAAACACATTATCATGTGGACAGATGCTAAAAGTTTTCTTAATATTTAAATATCTGTTTTGATAGAGATTTTAATAAAATGGATATAATACACTTTCAAAAATAGATAGGAGGTGTCTAGAAAACTCTCCGATAAAATAATGCTTAAATAAGAAATATTAAACTCATTCCTATTGAAGTCATTAACATACTAGAAATGTCACCATTATTGCTATCTGGCCGTGAACTTGCAGAATAGGTACCACCAAAGTTTGATGGGCACTTCAGACCGCAAAACAGATCAGGCCACTCCATATAGCAAAATAGTAACAGTTTATTAGGGAGCTTACAGGCTGGGAAGCTGGTCCAGGGTGGCTGCAAGATCTTCAGATTAGCACTCTGCACCACCCAGCAGGTTCCAGAGGGTTAGGCAGGACAAGCACAAAAAAGGCTCAGAGCCAAGCCAGGATTTGCAAGGTCGTAAATATGTCTCTTTGAAGTTACTGATAACTTCAGTAGTAGTTTTAGTACAGGTAGCTATACTGCTTAAGGATGTGAACATACATTTTATGATGCTCTTACAGAGGGTTTGTTTTTTTGTCTTATCTAGGAATTTATGGCTTCTCTGGTTTGTGGCCTCACATTCCACCCCTCAAATAAACCACACTTTCATTCTACAAACCCTTATTCCCGGAATATCCCTGAGTGGCAATTGAGGGGCACATCTGGAGGAAGAATCCACAACGATATAGGACACATATAGCTATGCCTGATAATGTCAAAGAAAATTAGTAAAGCAGATCCCCAAACCACACTGTTAGGTTAAAAGTTAACATTGTCCAAGGCATTTCATCTCTGGTAGAGGTCGGCAACTGTCCACACTCCCAGCAGCAAGTCTGATTACGGGTTACAGATACTTCAGTTGACCATTTCAGGAATTCATTTCCTTCTGTTGTAAAGGTTAGAAGCTTTAATTTAGGGATAAAATACAAGATGTTTAGTAGGAACTAATATGGGGAGGTCATGACTATTCAGTAATATGCAAGTTATATGAAAGTTATAGGCCCATCTCCTAATAAGATAGTTCCCAACATTGGTTTCTTCTCAATTGAAACATACCAAACTTTAGCTCCCATCAGGTAGGACATTATATAAAGGAGCCTGTGTCACAAAAGGAGTGCAACTTCTGCCCTGGCTATCTATAAACTAGAGCAATGGGAACCTTCTACCAGAAGTACATGTCATATCATCAATATAGTGAAACACAGCAACATTTGGTGGCTTATCCTATCTTGCTAGATCAGCTGCCACCAATTCGTGACAGATGGTGGGACTATGTATGTACCCTTGTGGCAAAACCTGGAAAGTCTATTCTTGCCTTTCTTATATACTTGCAAATTGATCCTGGCTATCTTCAGCTAGTAGGTTACTAGAAAAGGCATTAGCTAAGTCTAATACACAACTGGGCCAATAAGTTATTGAGAAGCATTGCAATATTTGGCACTATGGCATGAACAGGAGAAACAACCTTATTCAATTCTCAATAATCGACCATCATTCTCCAACTACCAACTACCAGGATTTTTCACCAGCCATGCAGGACTATTAAATGGGCACTGTGCTGGTCACATGATCCCAACTCTAGCCAGTTCTTATAACATTTCACTGATTTCAGCATGTACACCCCGGAGGCAATATTGTTTTGTATGGGTGACCTTCCTGAGTGGAGACAGGTGCACTGGGAAACAACGAGCAGCACCCAGTATAATTGATTCCACTGTACACATGTGAAGGCAAAATTCACTAGTGGTGGTGGTGGTGGTGGTGGTAAGGTCTAAGTCTTGTAACATTGTTTGAGTTTGGTAGGCTGCTGAAATGCAATATACCAGAAGTGGGTTAGATTTTACCATGGGGATTTATTTGCTTGCAAGTTTACAGTTCTGAGGTCATGAAAATGTCCAAATCAAGGCATCTTCAGGCAATGCTTTCTCCCAAAAAACCAGCTTCCCATGATCCTGGACTCCTTTGTCACATGGCAAGACACAAGAGTGATGTCTGCTGGTCTGTCCCTTCTCCTCCAGGTTTTACTGCTTCAGTAGCTTTCTCTCTCTGTTCATCTGAATTTCATTCTCTTATAAAGGACTGCAATAAGAGGTATTAAGACCCATGCTGGGTCACATCTTAACTGAAGTAACCTAATCAAAAGGTCCTACTTAAAAGGCTTATACCCACAGGAATGGATTAGCTTTATGATCATGATTTTCTGGGGCCCATCCATCAACAGACCATCACACACATCCACCACTAATATATATTCAGAAATAGGAGAATTACATGCAAGATACTTTTGAGGGGTAAACCGCCTAATTTGTAATGTTAGGAGGGTAGTTTGCACTATTCATTTGTCTTTACCCCATACTTATCTATCACTTTAGGGGCCCACTAAATCTCCAAGGATTCCCATAGATGATTGTACACTCTGCTCCAGCATCAATAAGGGCTACAACTTGCAAACGGTTTTTTGGAGGCAAATAGTTAACTAGCTCTTTATTAGACCTCTGATCACCTGCTGTCACCTGTATTTGTAGGTGACAACCATGGTCCCACCCCAAGTCTTCAGGGATAGGAGGTATTACACTAGACTTATGTTCCTTGGGGTTGCTGTGGGAGTGATAATTGGTGGCACAAATTTATGCATAGGCAGAGGCTGATGTTTTTCTATTTAGGCAGCTTTTGCCAAAGTCCTACTAATACAGCATTAAGTTGCTGGCGGCAACTAAATCAGCCCATAATTGTTTATGAGTTACCTGTATAGGTCCCCTTTTCCCCTTCCCTTGTGAGGTCTCTTTGGTTACTTTCCTTACCCCTTTTGAGTGTAATTTTTTGTCTCACCCAAGCCTGCTATTGCATGGCCCATGAATGACCTGGCCAACTAGTGGGCTTAGAATAGTTACTAACGTCCCATACCTGGCTGGAGGCATGGTTTGGAGGATTTTAACCTTCATATTGGTCATAAATAGTTCATCATTATGTCCAAAAAGTGTTCAGAAAAACTGCATGTTTCATTCCTAGTTCTCTGACTATATTCTGTAACTCTTCTGTAGATGAATATCTGCCTATTGTGGACAACATAATCCCTTCATTAGGTCAGAACAATTTTGCAGCTAAAATACATCATATTAATAAATGTTGAATGCTATCTGGTCTTTGCCATGCCTGGTAAAGACACTGACAAAGAGAAGGATATGTAGTTATGCTAGCCATTTTTGCCATTTCTACTCCTGAAAGCATATCATCTTCCCCTACATCCTATAATCTTAGTAGCCAAGTGACTATGTTCTCTTGGTCCTTTGTTTAAAGTTTTCTGTTAATTCTAATAATTCTACAGGGTATACTCCCTCATTTATTGTCTGCTTCTGAGCAGGGATCTCCTCCTGAGGGTCATAAGGAGCCCTGGTTGCTTTCATTTTTGTAGTTATTAATTGCCTTGCTTGTTTAGGCTCATCTTCTTTTACAATTTCCTCTTCCAATTCTCCTCATTCTGCACTGTCCTAGGAATCCCACACTTTCAGATCCCAGGATTCCCTCTGGATAACTGCTGGAACCTTCCACCATGGCATCCTCAGTCTGTGCATTTTGGTAACTTTACATGCCATTACTTCTAAGGGTCCCTCTTGGGTTTGTATCTTTTTTTTGCTAGCGTATTAGTGTTGTTGGAAAATGCTAATGTAATATCCTTTTCTAGAGATAAAGCCTCTTCTGATTTTCTTACTTCAGTATTTCTTTTTAATTGGGCCACAATAGTATATCTAACATCCCATAACAAAACCCAAGAAGGGATTGTGACAGCAAGCCTTTCTCTTCCTCAAGATTTTCATTTGCCCTCCAGGTTCCCCTGCAGGACAGATAAAACTCTGGCTGACATTTTAGGGGCATTCCTATACTTACACACTGGCTGAACAGTTTTAAAAAACGGGCTACTTCCCCCCACATACTGAAAGTTGGCCACCCCAGGGTTTTCACCACTGACTGAAACATTATGTCTGTGGATTCCTGTTTCCCTCGGCTTGTTTCATTTTCTGTCCCCTGGCTGGCTCATCAATTGTCTGTCTATGAGCCTACAGAATAAGTACCACCAAAGTTCAATGAGCATTTAAGACCAAAACCAAATCAGGCCACTCCATAATGCAAAATAGTAACAGTTTATTAGGAAACTTACAGACCAGGAAGCTGTTCCTGGGTGGCTGCAGAAAGTTCAGAGCAGCACTCCCATTGCCCAGTGGGCTACAGGAGGATATATAGGGTAAGAACAAAGAAGGCACAGAGCCAGATCAGGATTTGCAACATGGTAAATGTGCCTCTTTGAAGTTACTGATAACAGATAGCTATTGTGTTTAGCAATGTGCATGTGCATTTTATGATGCACTTATAGAGGACTATTATTTTTGTTTTTGTTTTGTCTTATCTTGGGAATTATGGCTTCTCTGGTTTGTGGCCTCACAATTGCCATTATAAACAAAACTGTTGATATCAGCTCATGAAATAGGAAAGATATAAACCTCTAAGTAGAGAAAACAAAGAGAAAAATTAAAGTGTTTTCATAGGATTTGACAGTCCATACTGTCATAGAGAAAATGGAAGACATGGAAAGACATCATAACATATTCCTGTATGAGTAAACTCAGAATTGATAAAGATCATAACTGTCTCCATATTAATCTATAAATTCATTGAAATCAGATAAAAATCACCAGAGTTAAAAAAAACACTGCCACATTAATTTTAAATTTCATATGAAGACTAAATTGAAATGCAAAACAAGAAAGATGTGCATCATATACACTTATCTAATCACAGATCAAAGCATATTACAAAGTTATAGAATTTAAAGCAATGTGGATTTAGCCAATTAACAGAAAATTTATTCAGGTGAATAAGTAGAAATTTGGGGAAAATATTAATGTACTTATGGAGCATAATATGCCATAAAGTCAGCATTCAATAAGAGAAAATAGTGGACTGTTTAATAATTGTTTTTCATAATTTATATTTTAAGTTAAGCAATATTTATTTCAGTTCATATTTTCCTAAACTTAATGTAATGTTTGCATTAGAGGTGGAATAAAGATCCAACAAAAATAATGAGAATGAATGCATTCGTAGAAAAATGAGATTTTTTAAAATTAGGAAATTAAGGTCTTAAGATGAAACAAAAAAACATGCAAAAGAAAATTGGACAAATGTGTTTCTGTAAAATTTGAATATTTTCATAAGTCAAAAGATACATTATTATCCTCATGTTAAATGTAGACTTCTCTAAAATTTTTCTTAATCCCCTTACTTCATATATATATATATCCTAATTTTTCTTATAGTTGTTCTCATCTTCTTTCACAGTTCTTCCTCAGACTTGACAAAGAGTTGACTATTTACGACACTCTTCAAGGAGTCATCATTTGGTTTTATTTGTAAATTTTACTGTAAATTTACTATTAATACTGTTCAGCATTTGTCTTTATTAAATTCTATCATTTAGATTTTAAAGCTGATTTTTTTGTCTTTTTTCCTAGCCTCATTATTTTTAATACCTAGTTCATTTTTTCATCTCAAAGTGCATTTTTAAAAATATATTTAAGGCTAAATATTTTATCTGAATATCATATTCAGCACACACTAAGGGTTTTCATGATAGATCATGCCTAAATAGAATCTAATTTCATTTACAATTCCCTGTGGAAAGAATTGGCAAATTTACAGTATTGAGTATTTCCATTCAAGAACAGTGTGTCTCACTAAATGTGCAAGTTCTAATCAAAGAAACCCTGGCACAGAGTGTGTGTGTGTGTGTGTGTGTGTGTATGAATATGTGTATGGATGTACATGCCTATGTGCATGTAAATTTGAGCTTATATGTGTGCATGTTTAAATGCATATGTATGGGCATGCTCACATATTGTGCATTTGTGCACATAGACATGTTTGTGCATGTCCATGTGCAGTTCATTTGTAAATGTGTGTATAAAAGCTTGTGGCATGCATCTGTGTTTTTGTGTGTGGATGTGTGTGAGTTGATGGCAAAGGTTGAACAGCTAAACCAGCTTCCTTTTAGCTTCTTTTCTGAGCACATGTTCTTTTTACTTGATTGTGATTCTAAGTTTCTGAATTACTTATATTGGTACCTATGGTATCTTGGAAATGAAAACCTCACTTCCGACAGCTGAAATTTCAGTAATTGTTCCCCTACTTTTTGTAATTTACCTCAATTAATGCTAGGCATCTGCTCTGCGGCTAGCTTATTCTTTTTTATATGGCATATTTTATAAGGCTTTACCAAGGACATTTACATTTTTGGAAGTCATCTCTTTCCACCCTATGAAGTTTCCAAATTTCCTAGCTCTGATAAATGACATTTTTTTCCAAATTTTTAATAAATTCCAGAAATTCCTCAAAATTCGAGTCTTCTGTGGCACTTTTTCTGAATTTTATATGTATTGTTAATTTACTCTATCTTTCCATAGTATTTTGGGATTGAGGACACTACACATATATTCAGCCAGCCATCTCAAACACAAAATTCAACTGAATTTCAAAATTTTACATACACAGATTTTTAGAATTGATAAAAGAAAAACTTTTTTATAACTTGAAAAGTAGGATCTCACAGCTTTATTACATGATTCCTGAGTCAGGCAGCATCCTATTCAGAATGTAGAAGGGAGCTCCATCCAGCCTGGAAAGGCGGAGCTTATATAGGGCAAATGTGGAAGCAAGTGAAGAAATGTTCTGATTGGTTGATGTTAAGTTTCCAATTTTCATATGCATCTCCTATAAACTGGAGAACAGTTATACATTGACTAGTAAAGCATATTGTTCATTTTTAACAGGCTACACTTACTGGACCAAGACCAGCTAATAACTAAATGTTACAAAAATTGCAACTTTGTTGGAACTGTTCTGCTCTCTTAGAAAGCCCTCTCCTTGATCAGTTTTTATCTTAAAAAAAAAAAATCCCTGTACCGTCTCTGAAAGGGGTCTGCTCTTGGCAACAACCAATGCAGATGGCCATTTTATTTTTATTTAACAGTATATATATTATTACATGAGAAAAATGTTCATACATGTTATTTTTGTGTAAATCAATGTAGTAAAATTTAAATATGTTCCCTTCATTTCTATAGACTACATTGGTAAGTATATTTTGAAATATATAAGTGGTGTAATGCCTTCTTTAATATTTGATTTAGTTACAAATAAAAAAATATATATTTGTGAATATAACAGTGTTGCCCAAGTCCAAAAAGAAATTGCTCTCATGAATACCAAACATTCCCACACTCATTGGCAGACAAATCTGCATTTTATAGAGAATGTACTGAACGATTTAAACCAAAGCTTTGAGATTACCTCAAAAGTT